>JAUZSZ010000114.1:12803471-12814434 GCA_034780575.1 Labeobarbus marequensis | reverse complement strand
ATTTAATTATAATATATGTTATATATATATATATATATATATATATATATATATATATATTCAGTTTTACTTACAGTCATAAAGCTGAAGACTCACACACTGTATGACAAATTTTCTAGTATTCCAGAACTGACTAACATTTTTCTTTCAGGTTATTGACATTGTGTCAAAAAATATGGATAAAGATACTATCTTTTAGTAGTGATTGTGTGTGAGTTTTATAGCGTACGTCTAGAATAACCTGGAACGGATGAACTGGTTACCATAGCAATTGGCATCTTTGTT
This sequence comes from Labeobarbus marequensis, assembly GCA_034780575.1. Taxonomy (NCBI): domain Eukaryota; kingdom Metazoa; phylum Chordata; class Actinopteri; order Cypriniformes; family Cyprinidae; genus Labeobarbus; species Labeobarbus marequensis. The sequence continues at coordinate 12,814,149 of JAUZSZ010000114.1, read as the reverse complement.
GAGCTAATCCATGTCCTCTGCTGCAAAGCTTTGGTTTGTATATTCAAAGCATTTACTATAAATAGTCATTAACACATTCGGGAGGGTTATATTTTTGGAAAATCGGAACACATCTATTCATTCGAGGAGAAACGTCACCTTTTTGGATACTTTTCATAAGCGTAGTTTATGCGTAATGCATTTCATTCAGAGAACCGGACAAGCATTCTGTTGAATTTGATTACTATTTAAGTAGAGATGTACAGTAATGACGTGCTGTACATCGAGGGCTTAGCTGCTCGAATAGCAGACTGGCATACATGAAGCTAAGGCAGGTTGATAAGCAGGAAAAATGGCCCTTAGATCACCATCTCAGGCAGGTGCTTGGTTAACCACAAATCTTTTTAGAAGACTCAAGTGCTTTGTCTTTATCCATGCTACTCCACTTGACAGTCCTGATAACGCTTTCCACAGGGTGATCCCAAGGACGTCAGCTTTACTGTAAAAGTCGAAACTCACAGGAAGCTCAACTTACAGTTCATAAAACTATAAAAACTGTATTGCTCTCAAAATTAAATTGAAATCAAAACAGGCAAAACATTTAAAAAATGTATGTTTTCTTTGATACTCCTGTAGAGATAACTGTGTTGTTCAAATAAACATCTCATTACAGCCTCATTGGCAATTGTAAAAGTTTATTTACCAAATTCATAGTGTCCAGATGTACATTCATACAACATGCTGAGTTAATGCTCTTGTCACTCTGCCCAGCATTTGCTGATCGTATCAGGGGAGCATTGACAGTACTGATGTTTACTAGGCTATAAACATGTGATGAGAACTGCACTTGTACTGCAGCCTGCACTTTTTTGATGTCAAGAGTCATGAAATGTTTGACAGGTTGCTTCAAAGCTTATGCCCAAAGCTTGCTACCAGCAAGCCTGAGGCCACATTGGCACACATAAAAGATTCTCTTCATTAGAGAAGTACACATGGATTCCAAAGTGTTTCTAAACTTTTGATAATTTTTTGGCAAGTAAAGTAATTGCTAAACAGGTTCATAAATGCTATGTTACATTCTCATTTCCTAATCAGTAGGAAATGTTAAAAAAGCGCCCAAAAGTTCATCATTTCACATCATTTTACAAGCAGAGTGTGCTTTGTCATGTGTAAGTGGTAAACTGAATCAGTGGAGAATGTTTATTTAAGTGAAATATTCAAATAAAATTATTAACATAAAAAAAAAAAAATACTAATGCACAATGGCAGTTTTAGGTTGTACACCAAAAAGGATATTTAAAAACTTTATTTAGCAGTTTGTAATAGTACTTTATTTCCTGAGTTTGCATACATCTTTTAATAATTTATAGCTAGTCTTCAATCAAATAATTTACGTAGTTTTATAGCCTGACAAATCACCAATAAATACATTGTATATACTAAAAGTCTTATAAGTCTTATATAAGTTTTATATATTATATACCATATTTGAGAAAAAAAGTTGAGTAGTTTGCATCACTGGAAATAGCTCTTGGTCTATCATTTATCATCTTACCCCACTCTCTTTCAACATTAACCTGATGCTTTGCGCTGGAATTCACGCTCTGCTTCTGTGAACAGTAAACCCCGCCCACTTTGATTTGATTGGCCATCTCAGTCATTTTGATATTGATGAGTGCTGTTAGACCAGCCTAAAAATGTCACTTTTAAACCTTTTTGGCATCCTAAAAAGTAGAACACTGTATAACGGCATTTTAGTGCAGGAAGTTTAAATATGGGGGGGAGGGGGGTTGCAGTTCGGTCAAAAAAATTTTTGCTTCAGTAAAAGTAAAAGGTGTGCATTTCTCAGTTAGCTGTATATGATGAACCATTTCTAAATATATAGTCACATGAAAAAAACATACACAGTTCACATATTAAGGGGCTGACACATCTTACCCCACACTCCCCTACTGTATACTTATGTTACATCTTCATACACTGAAAGCCTGTTAGTTGTTTGTTGCTAACATACATCTGTCTGCCATTCTATTTTAAGCCCCACACAAATGTGAACCTGAGCATTGTGTCCACCATTTTCTCTGAAATGATCTCTCATATCATCACTGTGGGATTTTCTTCAACAAAATCCTTTTCCAGTGAACCCTACTTTATCAAAACAGCTATTAGATCTTGAACCCATGTCTCTTTGATATTTCCCCTTTAAGCACAGAGAGCACTAAGCAACAATAATCTTGATTTTGCATCAAGAGTCTGTTGTGGAATTATGTAGTCGGCTTGTGATGAGTATGAGTTCCGAGAGCATTTCAGGCCAAATCCCGGCTGATTTAACAGCTGCAAACAAAGCAATTTCCACTTGCACCAATCAGTTATTTAGCATTAACCCTTATACTAAAAGTAACACATGCCTCAGCCTTTGTTTTATTCAAGACAAAACATCCGGTGTGATCAATAAATTGCAGTGAGTAGGCAGTAGTTGCAAGGCCTCAACATCCCATCTGGTTTTCAACAGGGACACACAGGAACACGCAACTAATGCCAAAGATTATATTAATTACACTTAATATCAAAACAAACAAAACAATTCTCCTGAGTCACCCGAGTGAACAGAAATGATGCTATCCTCATCTTAATGAGCCGAGAAACCAAGTCATACAACCTTTAAACATGCTTCAATTAAGCATTAGGATATTACTGGCATCAGAACAAAATCATATTTTGAGGTCAACAGAGGACAGTTTTGCAGTATTTCATCAGCAGAAATAATTATTTAGATGTGCAGAAGCTTTGACTGGCTACTTGTAGGAACATACGATTGAATGATCGACACGTTCATAGCAGGAGTCTCTGATATCAAACTGTGGGATTACTGAAGAGTTGATTGGTCCCTGAGAGATTTCCCATCACGATGAAGAAGTGCTAAGAAAGTCCTCGATTCCTCCTCTGTAAATCTACTAATATTGCTAAAGGATGGGGAATAGCCTCAAGCAAGATGATGAGGTTGTGGGAGTGTGAGGGGGTGGTACAAGCAAGCTTTCCGGCTTATTCATCCTTTCTCTCTATTCCCACCTTCCTCAGTTTTCGCATCCTTCTCGCGCTAATCTGTGGGTGAGAATTACATCCTGAATTTGCCTAATGACATTTGTGCATCATTTTCTGAGGTATTCCAAAACAATGCAGGACCACAGAGACTCACAGGTCATTGTTGGGTTTGTTTATATTATTAACAGTGTTTAACCTCTTTAATTTGGATTGTAAGGCTTCAAATTATGTGATTTTAAAGACAGCATGAAGTATTCCCAATAGAAACAGACTCTTCAGCAGGATATGTGTTTCTTCTGCATAATAACTTGCACTGATGAGTCGTGCATAATAACACAGGAGACAATTATCTCACCTTGATTTTAAAGGAAATAAATGTGTACAATAATGTTTGGATGTTAAAACATTTACTAATATTTAAGCACAACAGTTTTTTCTTCACTATCATTAACCGTTGCACCTGTCAGCAATTAGCTTTTTTAAACAAATAAGCAATCAGCGTTTTTGAATGAATCAATTGAATGAATTATTCAATGATTCACAAATAAAGACAGTCACTTGTTTTGTGGCAGAATGAATGTTTTGAATGAATTGCTTGAATGAATGATTCGATGATTCACTGCACGTCCCGATTTTGCTGAGTTAGATGTGTTCCTAGGCCAACATATTTTGTTTTAATCCAAAAATTTAGTCTTGACCATATCCCTACACCTAAACCTAACCTTGACCATGAGTAATCCCTAAAATCAGAGGAAATGATATAAACTGGTTCTTCAAATCTGATTGGTTAATCACAATGTTGTTCCAGGGTCAACATAGATGTTGATCCAGGAACATGTCGCACTTGGTAAGATCAGGTTCTACATGAAGACGCCTACACATTCATGCTTTACATCGGAGCCGGCTCCAGGCATGGGCAGGGGTGGGCTGAGCTATCTTAAGTAGACTGTATTTTGAGAAGTTTAAGATCATAAAATTACAACAACAATCATAAAATAACACCAGAAAATTGCTTACTTTTTCTTTTATTAGCTGAAAGCAAGGTGTGCTGAAGTCACGTGGAGCTTCAGTCTGTTGCAGAAAAGCAGAGGCTGTCAACGAGCAAAAAATGCGCAAAAATATTTGTACACTATCATGAGGAGTTTGCGAGTTATGAGGAGTTTAATACATGAATTACGAGGAGTTTAATACATGAATATGTATCATAGCCTACCACTGAAATTACCTGAGCAGTTGAATTAATGTTCTAAAAAACCAGCTCATTCAATAACGTGCATTCATTGCATGGACGGGGCAAGGTAAGTGTTTAAAATGCATGTAGGCTACACAGTTCAGTTCAAAGCTTACCCCTTTTGACTTGCTGTTAATGCTTAATGTAAGAATGAAAACAGAGTAAACAACACTGAAATAAGAGCTTGTGCGATGAAAGTTGCGTTCGACTGTAAGTTGGCTCAACTGTAAACATAGCGCTCCACTTCTATGATGTAAAAGACCAACAACATCCAGTGATGCAAACTATTCTACTTTTTTTGTCAAATTCCGCCAATTTGAATTGAAAGTAGGTATGTCATTTACGTGATTCATGTAATTCATAATTATTGTGAAGCGTATTAGGAATACAACTAAAACTGAATGGGTGAGTATTTTAAAATAAAAATATTATTTGCTGTTCAGATTGATTACTTTACAAAAAAATTTTAATTTTACTTTTACTGTTCTTTTAATTTATTCCACTAAATCCATTTAATTCCTTTTAATTTATTTAGTTCTTTTTCCATTACCATAGTGGGCTGGTCTTTATATTTTCCTCAAAACAATTTTGTCCCCAATTTTTTTTATTGTTTTTCAGTCACTTGTCACTACTCATACATTTGCATAATATAACAATATAATATTATTTTTACATAAACATTTAACTGTTTTACAACTGTATGTAAGACATTCCCCTTAGAAAACCATATCTTTGCAATGAAGAACACAAATTTTGTGAAAGTGCTGATATGTTCCCTTACATTCCACACATTTGCTTTGTCCAATCTAAATCTTATATGGTACTGTAATATCATCAGTATGTCTAGGCTAGATTGATAGTAGGTCTAAATCAGGCACTGGCAGGAGACTTTAATTTTGAAGCTTTTGAAAATATGAGAAGCGTTTTCCACAAAATTCCCTCTCCAGTGCCTCTCTTGCAGTTGCACTCTGAAGTGTAATGAAACCAAACACTTAGCCGCCAAACTACCAGCTGCAAAGCCCGACCTAAATCCACTCCACCAGTCTCAGTGTGCAAATTATCATGCTGGCCGTTAGTTATCCACTGATGGCTGTCAGAACAGTGATGGATGCGTTTTATTTACATTTGAGGGATGTAGAAAAATAGCATCAGGGTTTTATTTCGGGGCTGTGATTGAATGCTCCAGCAACCGTAACCTTGTCATTTGCCTATGGTATGAATGTCTATATTCCCTGTTTTTGATAAATCTGTAAGGGCCTGAACATTGCATCTGCAACATGATGTCTGGTTTGATGTAAAATGCAACTCAATTGGTGTAAATATAAGAGTGCATTCATTATGTGACACTTTAATCAGGTTTCGGTAAGGAGGTCAGCATTTGCATTTGTGCAGGCACTACTGTTAAACGAAACGTGACCTTATGAAAACATATCTGCGTTGTTACCCCTCTGATTTGTAAAATCCCCATGCATTGGCTTGCAAAAGGGTATGCAGAGCCAGTTCATTAGGAATGATGGGAAGAACAGCTTTATTATAGAACTGAATATAATATTGAATGAGGCTACTGGTTGATCATAAGCAGACTGTCAATGCGTATTTAGAGGAAGTTCAGTCCCTCGCTGAAGCTAATTCAGAAGCAGTTTTCTGCAACAATTTGTTTTTCTACATTGAGATGGTTGGACCAACGCCTCGCTTCTCAATGAAATAGCCACGGTCACTTTCCAACTTTCCCAATGATTAACTCTTTGGGATCCAAAGACTTACGACGGTCTAAAAATATCGCTTTCTCAACTCATAACTGGTCATTTCAGTGCAGGAGAAGTAGCGGTTGATAAGAAGCCAGACTCTGTGAATGACATAAAGCTTAGGTTGGTTCTCTTGACCAGGCTAAGGCATTCTTCAATGTCACTGCAAAACAAATCAGATTCTTGTAAAAGTAGATTAAACTGAGAATCCAGAAATGATACAGTTTCTTTTGCGATTACTTGTCTAAATCCTGCATGTTCCATTGGCTGATTGATTTGGACACATCTTCCCACAGAACCAAGGGCAAAAACTTGGTGAACTTTCTCAAACTTCTACCAGTGTTCATCCAAAATAATGAAAATTCTGTCTTCATTTACTCACCCTCTTGATGTTCAGAATACAAAAGAAGAAATGTTGTTTTCCACGCTATTACAAAGCTTTCGAGCTTCAAAAATAATTCAAAGTGTTATGAAATAACATGGTTCGTATTCCTTGTGCACTGTCTTCCAAGTCATCTGAAGCCATACGTTAGCTTTCTGTGATAAGCAGAATTTAAATAAGTAAATGATGACAGAATTTTCATATTTGGGTGAACTACTGCTAAGTTTATCCAGCTTAGAGTCCTAAATAGCACCAAATGGAAGAGAAAACAAAGTGTAGTGCACATGTTTGCCTTGTTGAGCAGAAGATGGAAGCTATAATAAGGAACAATCATGGAAAATGGCAGTCAGGGAAAATAGAGCAGTTATGATTAGAGAACAAAAACATTGTAAAGGAAAGACAACATCAAAAATGACTAATGTACTTTTTCTTTGGAGGACATGTCATATTGAACTTAAAAAGTGCATGATTGCATGACGTTTGTAATGATAAAAGTCTTGGCTTTCAGATTGCAAACAATAGGATTGTTTGACGTTGCAAAAGCCACTGAAAGGTCTGATTCCATCAGCAAAATAGCACAAAAACAACTTGTTCTTCGACTGAAAGCTGCAGTATTTTCATTTATCGAATCCCAAGATGCAGAACTTCATGCTCGAGCTCCTGTCACTTTCTGATGCTGTAAGTATGCCAGCAAGAGAAACCGAAAGCAAGGAGTAAGTTGGTTAAGAAAGAGTGATCTGAAGATTGGGTGAAACCAGGTGGCAGAAGGGCATGAGTTATTCAAACAAAGACCCCCGGTCACTCTGCTCAAGGCACTGATGCTCTCAGCAGGAGGGCGGTCTAGGTTACCTGAGGCAGTGTTTATTATTCAGTACCAGCGAGTCTGGCCTAGCCTACACAATTCATCTTTCCACTCTGTCGAGAGAGGAAAACTTATATCGAGTCCCTGGTTACTTGATAAATGGCAGATGATCAGTTCAATGTCATACCCACCCCCTCTGCTTCCCACCACCGCTCACTGATTCTCATCTCTCTCTCTCTCTCTTCAACATACTCAGCCGCATCCTCACTCATCAAAAGTTATTTTGATTGGTTGACTTAACAACTCCCTCTGGGCTGTCATGACCACATAATCAGATCTGGCAATATTTCTTCAGCTTCACAAGGGAAGCTGAAGAAATTATTTGTGTAGAAAACGTCAGTGTGCTTCAGTTTCTGCTTGCTTTCTCTGGTGATCTAGTACTTTGTTCATCCAAATGTTTTTACAACAGCACAATCTCTCTGTTTCAATATTGGAGACGCTTAAACATAAAGCTAGGGCATCGGTTTTAAGGTTTGTTCCTTGTGGTTAAATCAACCAAGCAGCCAATGGAAAAGCTAACAGCTCTCTCCAAGTATTATAAACGTCCTTGATTGGTTTCCACCAATTCAGGTTTGTAGTTTATCCAATAAATATTAATTCACGAGATACACCTTTACAAAGAGAAAATTCACCCATGCTCAAAGATAATTTGTGTTTAACAAATGATCTGACTGAGAGCAGTAGATCTTTGCTATCAACAGTAACATATTGCACATCAGTGCTCAGTGTGAGGTTAAGATAAGGAGCTAAAGCCTCGGCGAAAACATGCATTCTTAACCATTTTCTATAATGCCATGTCAGCAAAGCAGTTTTTTCCTAACCGGGCCATTTATTAGACGAGTCTTTCTGGGAATAAATGTGGTTGTAAAATGGCTTCCAGCATGGGTTCCCCATGATTATGAGCCCAAAAAAATTATTCAGTGAAATCAAAGCTAACATGAATGCATCTGATTCTGTTTAAGTGGGATCACAGGTAGTATCATTATCTCAAAACTAAATCAGTTACTTTTTTAATGTTGTACTTTTTAACACCTCCAGATTATATTATATCATATTATTTATATTATTAATTATATTATATTATCATTAAATGTTTATAATATAAGCAAAAGCAATTTTTAAAAAATTTACAGGATGAAAAAGATGGTAATAAAGTAAAATATACTTTTTTGAATTAAACAATTTTCCATATACGGTTACCTTTTATATACTGTATTTTAGTACAATAGCACTTGCTCACGCTTGTCACCACTCTATATGGCAACACTGTTATTTTAGATTATTTAAGACACAAAAACATAAAGAGTGAATCTGAAGTGTGTGAGATGACGGTAGAGGATTGCTGTTGCGTTTTTACCCTGATACAAACATATACGTGAGGGTTTGGAAAGTCTCTTTTATCTGTGACTCCAGGCGGATTATTTGGTATGTGAAACACACAGCAGACAGCAGCTCCCTCTGTTAAGCTTTCCCCTCACATCGCTCCACAATGCCGGTTTGAGCGAGGCCGAGTTGGCTACAAAAAAAAACCTAAGGAAGGAAAAACAAATCCCCAAAAAACCCTGCAGCTACACTAATAACATGCACACATACACTTTGTAAAACTTGCATGCACATCTATGCAGACATATTCTCAAAAACATAATTGTGTTTTCACCACAGTTGTGCAGAATGATTGAACAAGTTGGAGCTTAAAATATCTGGTGGTTTGCATTAAAGAGTAAAAATGAGATCATTAAAAGTAACATCCTTTTATGCATGTTTTTATTTACAGCTACAGTATGTATTTAAATAACAGAGCAGTCCAATCCGCAGGATGTATTATTGTGTTACAGCTGGAAACACTGATGATTTAAGTAATAATGACTGCTGCACTTGATACTGGCATATTTTGCATTGTTCTTGGCACAACTGCTCAAGCTCCAATTATTTCAAACTGACTTTTTTGGTCATTCCACAAATGCTCAATTGGACTGATCTCCGGGTTTTTCTGGGCTGCAGCATGACATTGATTTTTCTTTGGTTTTAAACCATTCATCTGTGACCTGAATTATGGATTGCAGTCCTGTAGCAAGATGAATCATCTCTAAAGTTGACAAGGTTTTTACAGTTGCCCCAAAAAGTATTTGTACATATAATAGATAAATTTCAGCAAATAAATGCTATACATTTCCCCAGGACTACCTTTATTTAAGTATTTTTCAGTTTTTAACCAGCTGATGGAAAAGTTTTAGTTAAATGTTTGACAGCAAGTTTCCAAATACAAAACACAGTACATACACAATGTGATTTACATTGTTGTCAGACAGACAGACAGACAGACAGATAGACAGACAGACAGATAGATAGATATCTAACACACTAATATTCTTACATTTTTAAAGTGTTCAGATACTTTATGGGGATCGGTGTCTGACAACGCAATGTTTTTTCTCATAAAATACATTTTTATCACCAGTTTTATTTTTGTCAAGAGGTCTCTACCCCAGAACTTCTCAGTCTTCCACTTCAGTCTCACCATCGAATGTTCCCTTAAATAGAATCTCTCACATGTCTTTGGATGAACTCCAGTCATGATATGAAATTTTTTCCCCATCACACAAGCCAGATTTATGGAGGGTGTGAGCTATTTTTGCCTCATGCACACTTTCTTTCATTTCAGTTATGGAAGTCCACAACTCCATAGAGCTGCCTCAGGCCTCTTGGTGGCCCCCTTTACTGTAGCTCTTCCTACTTGGACACTCAGATTTGATGGATGAACACATTTTTTTCCATATTTTTTTCCTGTTTTTAATGACTTAGGACTTCCCTGTGCTTCAAGGTATATTCCTTGCTTCTTAGAACCTTTTGCTGACTGGTATTTTTTTAAAGGACCTTGTCTCAGATTAGAGTCGAATGTTCCCTGTTCTTTATTGCGCTGTTTCCTTGCAAATGTGTGGGTGTGCCGCCGGACAATGCTGTACTTATTGTGAAACCATGTGAAACATCTAATGAACACAGGTTTTGTCATGAGTAGCAAATGCTCTTATTGAAATACCAGATTCAATGCTGTAACATAATAAAATGTGAAAACCCAAGGGGGGTTAAACACTTAGCCACTCTAATTAGCCTAATATGACTGCAGACCATTAACAACACATCAAGCCCAGTCAGATGGCAGACTGTTTGAGCCATATATAACTGCAGGACTTTGTTGAAATGTTTTCAACTGAATATCAATTCACTTCAGGGTTTGAGATAATATGACACATGCCAGATATTTTAATATCTCTCTGAATAATTTAGTTCTTCAAACACATGAAATTATAATAACTAGACTGGATTTTGTGAGATAATTGTGTGTTCCTGCTTTTGTTAACACAAAAAGACACAAAGTCATCAATTCTGCTGTGACTGTGATTGGATATATTTTGGTTGGCAAAGTGAAAAGCAATAAA
>JAUZSZ010000114.1:12677660-12689185 GCA_034780575.1 Labeobarbus marequensis | reverse complement strand
TTGGCCAGCCAACATGCCTGACCTGAACCCCATATGGAATCTATGGGATATTTTCAAGAGAAAGATGAGAAACTGTCGATCCAGCAATACAGACAAGCTGAAGGCTCAATAGTACCTGAGCAGAGGCACAGGCTGATCGCTCCCATGCCACACCTCACTGATGCTGGAATTTTTCTGCTAAAGGAGCCCCAACCAAGTATTGAGTGCATAAATGAACATACTTTAAATAACTTGAACTTTTCTGTTTTGCAGATCCTTTATTTGATTGATCTTGGGAAATATTCTAATATTTTGAGATACTGGATTTTTGACTTTCATGAGCTGTAAGCTCTAATCCTCAAAATTGAAACAAAAAAAACTTTTGAAATGTTTTACTTTACATGTAACGAATCTAGAATATATGAAATTTTCACTTTTTGAAATAAGTTACAAAAGAAAATGAACTTTATCACGATATTCTAATTTTTTGAGATGCACCTGTATATATAAAATATAATGTATAAATAATTGTTATACACTTTGCAAAACATCCAGTACATAAAATGTATAAAAACATATTAATATAATAGTATTACTATTAATCATATTTATAAATAAATTATTAGTATTACTGAATAGTAATTTACCACCACTACTATGACTACTATTATTATTAGTAGAAGTATTAGTATTTTTATTACTCTACAGTATATTTATTACCCAGTTTTGTGCAAATAAAAAAAAAAACTTGGTATGATTTGCATGGAAATGAAATGTCAAATCAAGCACTCAGCATAAACAATTTGCATGTGGCTGATAGTGTACATCGTATATGCTACATTGTTAAAATAATACATACTGCAGCAATAATATGAGCAGTATGGTAATATGCAGATCCTCCTTGGTCTCACCTTGCCATTTAGAAGTTGCTGTGGGTGTATGACATGTTGTTCTCCAGGTCTGGAGCTGCTCAGTGGAATCCTCCGTCCAAGAGCACCTAAAGCACAAACACATTTCTTTTGGTCAAGGACTTTGCTATTGCCTTAGGCTGTGGACTGTGGAATCAGTGCAGTCTTCATACATGTTATTGCACCTGCATGTTTATACTTTAGTGTGCTGATGGAGTACATGTTTCAGCAGAAAACAATGTTCTCCTGTTACCTGAGGCGCTGTTTTTTCATTTTCATTAATAATGGATCATACCAGAATAGCGCAATCACTGACACTTAGAGAAGAGGATTGAAGACCTAAGGCTGTTTTGATGAGTGATTGTGTAAGTATGTGTTCATTTGAGAGACATGCATATACATTTCTTCCAAGATAACAAACAGTACTCCAAGGATGTGTTTGGCAAGAAGCAAAGCTACAGTTATTAAGTAATAAAAATCCATACAATGATAACCCATTAACTTGTAACAAGGAATGAACACAATTAAATCACTATGTATCATTTTAAAATGTAAATATGCCCTCATTTAACTCACCTCCATAAAATAAGCTGATTTTAGGAGAGTTTGTTGATCTCATACTTATTTTTAGATCCTCGTCGAGTCAAAGACACTACAAAAACACTCTCTTGCGTCCGTGTCACTGATAATCTTCTCTCCTTTCAAATTCTCTTCTTTTTCTGGCATTTCTGACTTACTTTGCCTCCGTCATTGCGTCCTTCCCTTCTAGTGAAATCTGACACTGCACAGTATCTGTCTTTAAGTAAAAATGAGCAGGTATTTTAAGCTGCCTTGCTCATGTTTTAAAGCAGTCTTGGGAAGGAACCTTTTTCTCCATATAAACTGTAGTAGATTTATGAAATACTGGGCGATTCTTTTAAGATTAATAAAACTAATGAATACACAGGTCTGAGGTGATATTTGTATTAAGTGATTCTCTGAATGTCCTGTTCACGGAAAAGACACAACAAGTGGACATGCTCAAGGATATTAAAAATTATATGAGTTATCTGAAGGACAGTGCTTGAGTCTTTTTTAATTGAGAGCATTAAACTTTCAATGACTGCTTTTAAACTTTAATATACAGAGGCTTGTAAATGTATTTGGATACTTAATGCACATTTAAGTACTGCATTAGATGTTTAATATATGATATTAAGCCATGTAGCATCTATTCATGTCAGAGTTTTTTTTTTTAGATATTATTAAATAATTAAAATGTTGAAATAAATTAAATGACAATAAAAGTACTTAATTTTAAGACATTCAGAAATTAAAATGAATGAAACTCATATATAACAGCAGAGGTTCTGACCTGAATGAGGGTCTGTCTGTTTTGCGGGGTCAGGGGCCTGACTGCACTGTTCCACCAGTTCTCCAGCAGAGGGAAGCAGCTGCACAGGGAACCACAGCACTGTCACATTTAACTCAACAGCTGTCTTGCAGAAATAGCTCAGAGACACGATTACTGCAGGCTTCACACAGAGAGTCTAATTACTACATATGAATATTAATTCTAATTATCAGCAAGAACATAATATTTCTTTAATTTCACATGTAAGAGTCTCTGTCACAGACGTTTACAGACTCCATCATTGAGAATATTGGGGGTAACTCACAGCACGAGACCAACATTAGGTTCTCAATGGTAGTTTAAGTAAATGCTGCAGTATGAGTAACCATACGCTCAGCTGCATATAAAATGCAGAGTCTAATGTGTTATGTAATTAGGCAATACCAATGTGATGGTTATATGAGCTCTAATTACTGTTCCTGCTAAGCAAAACCCTTTTCTATTTACTGGACCCTTTGGCAAAATTTGGGGGTCAGAAAGTTTCTTTCCCCTTTCTTTTTTTTCTTTAAAAAGTGAATACTTTTATTCAGCAAGGATGCATTAAATTGATCAAAAGAGACTGTAAAGTTATTTATAAATTTAAAAAATAATGTTCTTTTGAAGTTTCTATTCATCAAATAATCCTGAAAAAAATATATATTGTGGTTTCTAAAGAAATGTTAAGCAGCACAACTGTTTTCAACCTTTTTTTTTAGCACCAAATCAACATAATAGCATGATTTCTGAAGGATCATGTGACACTGAAGACTGGAAAATGCTGCTGAAAATTAGGTTTTGCCATCACAGTAATAAATTAATATTATAAAATATATTTAAATAGAACACAGTTGTAATATTACTGTTTTTACTGTATTTTGAACAAATAAATGCACCCTTGGTGAGCATTGGTGACTAGTTTTATAGTGTACACAGAAATATCTAAAATACTAATGACCTAATTTACCAATAATTTTTGTTTAATTATTTGTTTATTCTATATATGACATATATAACAAATATTTAGGCTAATATTACCAGGATAATAGTCATTTAACATTGGTAAGTTCTCTAGAGCATATTTCTGACTTGCTTTTTCAAGTAAACTTAAAAATTCAAAATAACTTATTTTGTCAAGATGACAAGAAAAATAAGATTTGGAGAAAACAAGGCAAAAATAATCATGCATGGCTTCTGTGAACGTCTATATATAACAGTAATTATTCTTTCCCTTTGGTGTCTCTATGAACCATGAAATCACTGTACTGTTCTAGGATGGGGTCGCTATCTTGTGAATTAATCAGTGCTGCATATTTCTCTGCACAGTTTTCTCACAGCTTCAGTTCCCTAATGAAAATCAATGGACATGCAGACAGAATCATAAAATCTCCAGTTTTTTTTTTGTTTTTTTTCTGATTCAGCTTAACATTGGATATGTGAAACTGAAGCCCACCTTGGTGGTGTCCTGGACAGCAGAAGGTGACTGATTGGTTCCATTGTGTGGAAAGTTTCCCTCAGTGCTCTGTCCACTGCCAGCACTGCGACTGCTGCCCATGCTGCCTGCACTGCCCACACTGTTCCTGTCACCTGCTGAAAGAAAGAGGAATAAACAAAGAAAACGAACAGTTGTTGAAATACGGCCTGTTAAAAACGACTGCTTTACTACACACTGGGCAACAACGGGGTAAAGATTTTAGCAGCTACAATCTCTGAACTCCAGCAAGGTCTCTGTAGACAAGGGGAACATGAAGAAGCACAAGGGAACATTGAGGAGGGCTAGTGCGAATTAAGCAATGTGAATGGCAAGCTGATGGTAGGCTGACAAACTTAGGACAAATATAGCCTAAGGGAACAAGAACCCTGTGAAACAGCTGGAAAAACCTCAGATTGAGACAAAAGTCACTGGTGTGCAGGCTTTGGGACAGCCGTGGGGATGAGAAAGCAGGCTAATGAGGAACAGGGGCTTGGGGAAACGGACAACTCTTACCATTAAGAGAGGTCCTGAGGACCCAAATATCCTCTGGCTCTTTGGGACTAGCTGGCTTACACAGGGCACTGGGACTGTCGGGAATCGCACCTAGCAAACACAAACACTTTAAAGGGCCATGGGGGGAATATCTCTGGGAGTCCAGATATACCTCAAGCGAAATCGAAGAAAGAACTGGTGTGATGTCATTTCGTACAAAATCAGAATAAAATGAAGTTCTTTTGGACCTAGACACAACTTCCCTAACTGAACTTTCCAGAAAAGTTTGCTCCAGCTGGTAAAAACCTTCAAACTACCATTGGTCCATGGCGATTATGTACTGTAATAGGTTAATTTCCTCTGTTTAGTCTGTTAAGGTCAGACATGTGTAAAAGCATAAATCTACTGGAGACCTGCTTAATAGTAAAAAGTGAAATTGTAAATCTAATTGAAAACGACAGTGCCACTGTCTCTTATGTTTAAAAGATTAATCCACAATAAAAAATTCCCTGATAATTTACTCACCCCCATGTCAACCAAGACATTCATGTCTTGATTTCTTCAGCTGCAAAGAAATTAAGGTTTTTGAGGAAAACCTAGCTTTTTCTCCATATAGTGGGTTGAAGGTCCAAATTGCAGTTTCAAAGGGCTCTACACGATCCCAGCCATGGAAAAAGGGTCTTATCTAGTGAAACAATCAGTGATATTCTAAAAAACAAAACAAAAAGGTATATAATTTTTAACCACGAATGCTCATTTTGCAGTAGCTTCAGGCATTATGCTGGAAAGGTCATGCTTGGTAAGTTCTTCATTTGTGTACTTCGGTTCGAAAAAGGTAGGTTAGGGCGAAAAACTGTCATTTTCTTCTCCAACTTCAAAATCGTCCAACACCGTTGTTTTACCTTTTTTGGAAATGGCGTTTGACTATCTTTGCACATTTGTTCTGTAAACGCTGAGTCGGTACGTTCGCCAACCTCATGCATGACCTTTCCAACGTGATTATGTAGTGCTTGAGGTTGGTCTAGTGCAAGATAAGCATTTGTGGATAAAAAGTATATACATTTTTATTATTTTAGAAAATTACCAATCGTTTCCCTAGATAAGACCCTTATTCCTTGCCTGTGATCGTGTAGAGCCCTTTGAAGCTGCAATGAAACTGCAATTTGGATCTTCAACCCACTGCCATTGATGTCCACTATTTGCAGAAAAATCCTGCACTTAATTTCTTTTCGACTGAAGAAAGACAGACATGAACATCTTGGATGACATGGGGGTGAGTAAATGATCAGGAAATTTTTATTCTGGAAGTGAACTAATCCTTTAATACTGTAAAGCTGCTTGCTTTAAACCAATTTATTGTATAAAGAGCTATATACATAAACAGGACTTGACTGGAGTGCTGAATTACAGAGCTGGTGTAATAACATCCATGTCATCCCTCTCATTTTTGTTGTGTGTTTGTTTACTTATAGAGACGAAAGCAAAATTTACATATTCATCTAAATTGCGCTCTCAGCAGCATGGGTAAACCATAGTAAACTGCTGTTAAGGCATTTCAAACTTTATCTCCCAAACCGAAAAACGGAAAAGTACTGCGTCGTGAGTATATCATGGCCTTTACAGCCAATGCAGATCAAAATAAACTTTTCACCAAGAATTACAAGACTGGACTTGGGAAAACTTGGGAAAAGTCTAAATGTGGCTACGATGGATTAAAGTACAGTTTATGTTGCTCACGTGGTGAGGGATAGAGGAGTTTTTTGCGTCCACAGATGCTTGGATGGGCTCTTGAGGTGAATTGTAAGTTTGTAAATTGAGATTGTAAATTTATCCCTACGAGTCTAATTCTCACGCTACCTGGGTGCTGATCCAGCCCATTGTGGTGAGTCAGTACAGGACGGGTGGATAAGTATAAGGTGTAGGAGTCATCAGTGTGAGGGGTGTGATGAGAACTGTGTGAGGACAGGGCTCTAGACAGAATGTGATGTCTCTGGATGGGCAGTGAGGCCTGCCGGGAGAGAACGCCCCCTATGGACACAACATGGAAACACAAATGAGGCACCACGGACATTACTGAAACATCCTTGAGAAAGATGTTTCTATTAGGGACATGCTCTAAATAATATAAACTAATGGAAGTTTACGAAAGTTTGGGGTCAGTACACTTTTTTTTCTTGAACATAGCAAGGAAGCATGAAATTGATCAAAAAGAACAGTAAAAAGCATTTATACTGCTACAAAAGAGTTCCATTTCTAATAAATGCTGTTATTTGGAGCTTTCTATTTACTGAAGAATCTAGAAAAATATTTCTATTTTCTAACGATTTCTACAAAAATATTAACTATTTTCAACACTGATAAAAATTAAAAATGTTTGTTTGAGCACCAAATCAACATAATAGAATTAGTTCTGTCAAAATGAGTGTGCTAACGCGGGTGATTAATTTTTCCAGTTTAACGCTGTTAAAATATTTAATGCAGTTAATGCAGGGGCAGGGCTACGGTTGACCACCTCATTGAAAACTGCTGCTTCTATCTCTTTTTTCTTGAAAAGAATTGCGTTGATTTAGACGCAGAACATCTTTACGACTACATCAAACAGGAGACGTGCACTCCACCACTCCACTCAAAAGAGCACAAAAAAGTTCAGGTGACAAGGAGCTTCAGTAGAGCAACAGTAAACTGCGGTCAGATGAGCTATTGTCAGGCCATATGTCAGTAAAAACTAATCTTCCTGTCCTATAAGCCGTTATACTGTGCTCATAGCGTGTGCTCTTCAATTGCACACACAAATACGGCAGCGCACGCCTTAGCCTGTATCATTTCATATTAAAGTGCAAATGAAACTACAAGTATGCGTTTCAGATCCACATCATGTTCAGCAGCGGCAGCTCTTAAAGTAATAGCAGCCAAATAACATTATAACGCAGGTGCTGTGATGTCTGTTAATCAAAGAACAAAAGAAAAAGAGGAAATCAATAACTTTCATAGCTTTAAGGATTCATCTATATTTAATTTAGAATTTAGTGTTGATAACTTTATTCAATTTCTCTATATCTCCTAATTGCTGAAGGGCACATGTAAATATGGCATTCATTATAAGTTCAATTAATTAGAAGTTATTTTTAAAGTCTAACAGATGTTACAATTGCTAGCTCTTAATTATACTGTAATGTTGAATGGGTATAGTCAATGGTTAAATATTAGGGGGGAAAAAAAATTTCCTAGAGACATCAGTAATATTGGTGTCAGTGATACTCGCCTTCAGTCATAAAAAAGACGTCACTAAACAAATATTAAAAATATACTGCCTTGATGTTGTTTCCACATTAATTTGAACATTGAATGTGAAATTATTGCAATCTAAAAGTAAATTTTAAAACTTTAATGTTAGGTGGGATTAATCAAAACAAAAAATGTGGGATTAATTACTTTATTTTTTTTAATCGATTGACAGTACTAATTAGAATGTTTGAAGGATCTTGTGAAACTGAAGACTGGAATAATGGCTGCTAAAAATTCCGCTTTGCAATCACAGGAATAAATTATGTCATACAATATATTAAAACAAAACAGTTATTTTGAATTGTAATAATATTTGACATTATTACTCTTTTTACTGTATTTTTGATCAAATAAATGCAGCCTGAATAAGGCTGGGTGAAGGTATTTTTTATTAAAAAAATAAAAAATAAAAAAAACTTGCAAACCCCAAGCTTTTGAAATTGCAGTGTAAGTATTAATTTATTTTATTATTTATTAAATAATAAAATAAAATGGTGAAACAACAACATGACATCTCAAAAGAGATCTCATCATTTACTCACTCTCATATTGTTCCATGTTATTTCATTTCAACTGTTTTGCCAGTGGGATCCAAAAAAAAACAAAAAAAAACAATGGACACCATTTGACTTTCATTGTATAAAAAAATAAACAGAGACAAAACATTTTCACTTGTGTTCTACAAAGAAAGTAGGCCACACAGGTTTAGAATGACATGAGGGTGAATAAATGATGACAACATTTACATTTTTTCCTCTTTAACATTAAAGACAAAACCTCTTTCGTTACATTAATTTCAAAAACTAAGATGAACCTGAGAAGGTTTTAACATCCTGATAATGCAGGTAGGAGAAACACCCCAGTACAATGATTTAAGTGGTTGGGTCTTAATCTGGCTGTTTTGCCTCCATCATGTCTCTTCAGCAATATTGAGGCAGAAGCTTAAAGCGGAGGCTAATTTCGTGTGAGCAGCAGGATGTTGACGGTGTGACACGACAGAGTGCTGAGTCTGCCGCTGCGCTCGCTCTCACACACAGAAAAAAAAAATGCCAGGCTCATTTCAGGGAAAGATTTTCTGCTCAGGACCTAGCAATCTAAGGCTGGCTCCCCCTTTCATGGAGGCACAGGGCTCTAAAGCTGATCCACCTGCCCCCAATATGTTCCTGTTTATCCCATTAATGTGTGTCTGTGTGTGCCTTTATCAATGGACTACATGTCCACAAGAATTTATGAGAACTGCACTACTTTAGTATGCATTACTTTGATATGCGTACTGTTGGATATGAACGTCAGAGTGTGCATTTAAAATCTGGGATTCAAATTCTATTTTAAGCCTAAAAATATAGTTTTAGGATTTTGAAAGATTTAGAACAAATTGTATTAAAAAAATAATGTTCCACTACTTCTAAGTCAAAAACTTGTGCTTCTGTCTTTAAATCAAACGGTGATATTTTTTAATTTTAATCTGTGCTCAAATCTTTATGCTGATAATATAATTTAAAATGAAAAAATTATATCGAATTAAAAAAAACAAAACTTTTGACTGGTAGTGTACAGCCAAATAGATAAGTAACATATTATCAGCAATTTTAACAATGGACCATATATTTGTAGTAAATGCTTATGTAAGTTGAAAAATAAAACAGAATTATTCAATATACCTGATCTGCAACTAATGACCTCCACAATGGAGGGAGGGAAGAATCCCACACGGTCTGTGCCTCTCTGACTGTCATGGATGTGTCCTTTCCAACGTCCATCCATGTGTTGCTCTAAGACCTGGAACAGACCAATAAGATCACAGGATATTCAGCTCTTTGAATGCTTGCACATTTTACAACATTCATAACAGTCTTCTTAAATCCTATTAAATAGTTCAATAGCTAATGAGACTTCTTTTATTATTATATGGAATAATTTCAATAATCTATGTTTTAATTATAGCCCTCTGTGTACCCTGCAATATTCAAAGCTGAATGACCTTTGTGTCATCTAGTTTTAAATAATCTTCTAACCTTTTTTCTTAACCTCATGGTCTAGCCTTGATTGTTTCCTCATTTGGCTGAACAATGCAGTAAATTAAGTCGGTTGACATTCCACACATGGTAGAGAGGACCTGTGTGGCAATGAAAGTCAGTCCATTTTACTGACGTGAAATTGCGTTTCAAGCGGGCCTGGAAAAAGACACTAAGAATAAATATGTGGTTCATGTGCAGCGGCTGTCTGCGTTGGTTTAAGAGTCTATTTACTAAAGGAAACATGCAAATTAGGTAATGGTGCAAACACGCACCTCACATGATTTTGTGCCTAAAGTGAAACAGAGTGAATAAATAGACAAGAAATATTAATTTGGGTTGAAATGTAGCATCATTCAAAGTTTAACATCACTATATAACATTTGAGTGTTATTTTATATATATATATATATATATATATATACACACTATTGTAGTGTTTTTAAATTCTTTTTTAATTCTTAAGTTTAAGTTTTTTAATTCTTTTAGTTGTCTGATTATATAAGCTTTAATTTATTATTATTTCAGATATAGTTTACTATTTTAGAACTTAAACTTACTTTATTTCAGTTAGTTGGCAAGGCAACATTTAAAGTTTAAGGATATTGTCTAATATTTATATTTTATTTTGGCTTTACTCAAATTACCGAAAATGATTTTTAATAGTTTTAGATTTAGTTAACAATAATACCAACACTGACCAGTCAAAATTTGATGACTAACTACTTAATATAAACATTTCTTTCTTAAACAAATCCATTTTACCAGGCCGGCAGAGTTATGTGAACCGAAGGTGCAATTTACTATAATTTAATAATAAAACTTTTCATAGAAAGTGGACATATTTGCAAGGAAAGTGCTATTTCAGCATTTTAAGCACCTGGTTAAACTGCTGCTATTAGAGACTAAGACTAAGAGGTTTTGGAAAATAAAATCAGGCACACTATTTAGTGAATTCACACCATAGTGCTTCATTTTCAAAACCGCTCTTTAAAGGTCATCATCTGTATTTATTTAGTGTTATTTTAACACCATGTCAGCATCAAGGCCATCTTCAGTGTAATCTAGTAAAAATAACAGTCATTGGAGTTTGAAAAGAAAGGCATGATGTTGCTCATCACCTTTCCTCATGTATTAGTCATTGAGATAATGATATGTTAATTTACCCCCAATTCAACCTCTAATTTCCTAATAAAGCTGTAAAGGAACTGGAAATTTTAAAGCTGGGTTAAGTCTGAGCGGAGATTTCTTTCATTGCTAGTTTTTAAAAACCCTAACGTCTCTGTTAAGTCTCTCTGCCACAAAAACACAGCAGTTTTTTATTGCTAGCAGAAATGGCCGCCTAAAGCTATCTAGACAGACAAGGTGTGAACAATGACATAGCATACGCACGGCACTGAGCCTCAGGCTGCACTCTACAGTGCACACACGGAACACAAGTCTTTTAGTGGGGGTGAAGCACACTGTTATGAAGGCTGAACACAAGTTACTATAGAACAAACAAGAAGCTACAGTTGATTCATTTGAGACATCAAAGACTGATTGGTGGGAACATGTTGCAGCATGTTAAAGTATTCTCTTTAGGGAACACCAAATTACAGTCGTCACTTGTTCACATTACTGCTATGTCTTATGTGCAGGACATAATTATATCAGTTAGAAACATGATATGCAATGCGGTGTGTTGTCTTCCATATTTAAAGCATTCTGAAAACCGCTTTCAGCTCTGCTGTTTTTCCACAAGCCTAAACAACTTTGCTGTTTTGCATTTTGATGTTTTTATGATTCATCAGAATACGGTTTAGTAATCTGGTAAGAATGCAGATCAAGGCAATGCTCAAGCACACTGCCAATTATATAGGCCTATTATATAATGCACATTATACAGCATTAAATTAGGACACCTCTTGTGAGAAATAAGGCTTGAAAAGCCTACCCTGATTATATCTCCTGCCCGGATGTTGAGTGCAGTTGGGTCATGGAGATTCCAGTAGTCCTTCAAA
>JAUZSZ010000114.1:12565203-12576419 GCA_034780575.1 Labeobarbus marequensis | reverse complement strand
AGACTGCATCTTACTTTTCCCATGTCCAAAGAATCACTATCAGAGGAAGGCTCCTTATAGTTGGAGTTTAAAGAAGCAATACTGTCATCATTTTTTGCTCCTTTTTTAGACTTCTTTGGTGTTTTTTTAGCTTCCCTCTTTTTGTCCTCCTCCTCTTTGTCCTCTTTTTCTTCCTCATTGTCACTGAGATGACATCTCGCTACAACGACAGAAAACAAATATTAACAATCAGGCCAGATCAAAAGAGGTCATCATGAAACAAAAAGGTTAATATGAAGCCATAAGTCATTTTTATATCATGAGATTTGTATACTTGGTTTGGGATGTTGTTTTTTCTTCGGTGTTGGAGGGACGGGGCTCTTTGTCCAGTCTTTTCTTTCATCCTCGCTCTCTGTTTCAGGTTTTTTCTCTTCGTTAATGTTGATTTCCACAACTGAATCAGTCTGAACTGCTGGAAAATACCCCGTGTTGGAATGTTAACAATGCCAGTGTCAGGTTATTTCCTATTTATGGATGAGGCACTGGGCTGTGTGACGGGAAATGGCCTTTAACTTGTATCATGCCTAACAACGGAGACACATCTCCGGTAGACTTACAAGAGTGTTCCTCTCTCTTCACTTTCTCCTTGGATTCGTTTATCTTATCCTTCTTCTTCACTGTTTTTTTCTCTTTCCCCTCATTTTCCTCCACTTCTAATGCAGGTTTGGCCTCAAGTACTAGAACATGCAATTCAACTAAATGTAAAGGCATATCACGCAAAGGCAGATACAAAAGTTATAATTGAAAATAGAAAAAGACTTACATTTTGTTTGCCCTTTTTTAACACCCTTCTTCTTAGTTTTCTTTCCATCTGCTTGGCCTTCTGTGTCTAAAGTGCATTTAGCGCTGTGCTGCGGGCTGATCTCTAGATCAATTTTCTTAGTGATGCCTGGAACAGACTGAGCAACCTCTTCCGAAGTCTCTTCTGTCCTGGATGAAACGGTCAGCTCTCCTAAACAAATCTCTTCCACTGTGTTTTCGTAAAACTGTTCAGGTTGTGTGTCTGACAATAAATAGGCAGGGTGTTATTTTCTGTAAAACTCTACAAAATGAAAATAATGACTAATAAACAACATTACGTGTTAACAATAAAACAAAGTAAGTGATTACAAACCACTGAGGGAAATGTTGCTCTGAGATTGGCTTATCAATAAAGCTGTATTGTCAGACTCAGCTTTCTGTTTGCGTGTCTTGGGACGAATGTCATGATTTGCCGTGATCATCCGGGCATCTGCCCTTCTTCTTTGTTGTTTCTTGATTAAAAGCGAACGCTATGAGAATTGACATATGAACTGCTGTTAAACATCAGATATATAACTACCCAATAATGCCATTAGTATAGATACAGATCCCCAAAACCTTATGAAGCAGAAAATCTAGAGATATGCTTTTAAGCATGATGTTAAACATAACTATAATGTCAAAGGTAAAATAATATTAAAAAGAAAACCCTCTTAATAAAATATGCAACACAAAAGTATATGTCTAATCAAAAGACATTCATTCCTGAGATACTTACCTGAGTGTCCAGTTTCTGTTGTCAGACCTCGGCGTCCTCCATTTCTTGTGTTGGAAAAGAACAAATATCAACATTTTGGCAGTATAAAATTAATCCACTATGTTTTTATTGTCATAAACTCACCAGGCAGAATGCATGCTCAAATCAGCTATCAGCTATCAAACCGATGTCTCATTGTCCCTGTCTGTCTCTGCAGCTCCATATGACATCCCCACCTGCATGCAACTGAAGCTAAAGAGGATTACAGAGGATAAAGTTCTTACGCTCAACACTCCACTGAGACGCCATGTAGAATAGATCCTTCATCATTACTGACATCAGGCACTATTTCACAACTGAAAACAGCACCAGTGTCACAATATTAAGATATTAGTAGTATAATATCAGAACTTACATATATTTCTGCACCTTCCAGTCAAAATAAGCATTTTATGCAAGTCTTTTATGCAAGACTAACCATTGTTTATTAATGTACTGGTCGATTTTGCTTCCTTAACTTGTCTATTTTTAGACTTGTGGAAAGAAAACATTCTAAATACACATTTCAGTGTTTATTTTCTTAATCTTTATCTGTTTGTGTCTGTAGATTTCAATTACAATACAGAGTCAGAAATCTCCACTTAAGCAGCACTTATCACAAACTTTCAAATTGTATTCTTATTTATATTCTTAATGTTTTTATATAGCCTAGGTGTTTGTTAATGTATCACTTGCCTGATTTTGTGACATTTTACACCTAAAAATGTCTTTTATTTATCTATTTGGCTGTTGACAGTACTTTCTGATTTATGGAGTAATACAAAGATATAGCCAAAATTCCCTCTGTAAAACCTTTAACCCTAATACGGTAATTAAATGAACCAACGAAAATATTCTCACAAGTTAGTCATCTTTTTTTCTTCTTCTTCTTCTTTTTGACTGGTTATAGTCGGTTATATAGAAAGTTGAATTCAAAGAATATGACTGATTACTAACTACTAGTTGGTCAGACTAGTTCTTAACAGAGGCTAAGTTTATGCAACTGTCCCCAGATTTCAGGAAATAATTGAAAATAATACATATTTAATTAGCGAATGCCTCATTTGCATATTTAAACATGACATTACAGAAAAATTGTAATACAAAACAACAAATGTTCTTTGACTTTGACAAGGGAAAATATGTTATTAATTAGTTAAAATGTTTACCATATTCACCTGCGGTATTTTGCCTTAATGTAGCCGGCAGAGAATTCTTGTATTTTCGTTACAGGGAAAAGATAAGCAATACTTATTGGCTGTGTCTCAAAACCTAGTGACCCTACTTGCTAGTTTTAGCATCGTAAGCAGACTAACGACCCGTACTCTAGATGGCAGTGTCTCGCCTCAGCTTGTTTATATATTCACAGCTGAAGAAAAACGAAACTGATCACGTTACTCGCACACTCTCAATAATGTTTTGACGTTTTTTTTATACTTCTAATCTGTTTTATCTGTACGCGTAATACTGTCTAAGTGACATTTAAGAAAAAATCACAATTTATTACGGACGGATGGGATGAAGGTACGAATTTTACTTTATTTTTGACATTCGTATCTATGAGCATATTAACTTGCGCTTACGTTACCTGAAATTCAACCTGGAAATAGAGCACTATTACAGTAAGTATCATACCAATAAATGTATCTTTTAGTTATTCTTCTGAGTAAAAAGTTTTGTGACAGATAGGAGACAAGAAGTTGTCGAATTAAAAGCTAATGCCAAAGTGTCCCTCTACACAGGATTGCTAAAAGTATAGTTTCAATGCATTTACTCTGTAATCATGTCATGTAAATGTAATCACATTATTAACTACAGAACTGACAAATAATCATGATTAATGGCCGTTTAGAGGAAGAGGAGGGGTAGGTGATTCATCACAAAGGTTAAAAACAGCAAGTCAGGAGATATTTGTCCCCTGGATACTAAAATCAACAATTAGTGATGTTTTGGAGAGTAGACAGTACCGGGTTTGAGGAATCTGGTGATTTCTCCCTATGTGGATTATGGAAAATATTTGCTTCCCTCAAGTTTTGGAAAAACAAAAATCATGTAAGTAAAGCAAATACATAAATAAGAAAGAAAGAAAGAAGAAAAAAAACCTTGCATAAACATGCATGATAAGGGATGTTTTTGTTGTGGTTGTTGACTCATTTTCCAGTGACTGTTTTTCCACAGATGTTCATTGTGTCATGTTACCTTTGGTAGGATGATCGAAAGTCAAGATCAAGATGTAAGATCTCTTTCTTATTCTTTCCAGTTTGTCTGTGTGATGTGCAATGACAGATCTGAATATTGCACTAAAGCAATGAGGTCATTCAGATATTTAGATAGCAGATTACAAAACAGCTGATTTGACACAAGGTTTTTCTGTTGATAAAAAAGGACCGCAGGATTGTCCTTTTAAAGGTATAAAATGCCATAAATGTTTGATATTTGTATATTTTGGTCTTGAAAATGTTTCTTTAACTTTTTTTCTAAAAGGAGTTCATTGCTGTGAGAGTTCAGGATCCTCGCGTTCAAAACGAAGGGTCGTGGAACTCATATGTGGACTTCAAAATTTTCCTTCATGTGAGTATTTTTGCCTCAAAGTCTTTTTAATACTTCTTTAGACACGAAAACAGATTTAAATGTTAAGAATAACATTCTTAACATTGAATGTTTAACATCCCCCTCCGCCCCCTACCCTGTATTGGTTACAGTTTTGGTGTTGATTAAATCACAGCCATGTCCTTATATCATTATTGCTTTATGGGGGTTTCCTTGCTTCATGAGTTTTTTTTTTTTTTAGTTCATTGCATTTCAGTGAACATAATTTATGTGTATAATGATATCTAGAGGGCAGGACTGGCTGTGTCTGATATATTATACATAATGCAATTTAATGCACTGCAAATGAAATGCACACAAAACTGCTTCTATTGAAACTGGTATTTTGAAGATGCATGAAACTTCTTTAGATAAGCAGACACCATTTTAATAGCCAAATACTGGCCGATATATCTCTCTTTCACTATATGTGTTTTTATTCTTCTGTTGTTCAACGCTTGTTTTTATCTGCCCTTGTGTTATCTCATCTGGTTACTTGGTTTCTGTCATCAGACAAACAGCAAAGCATTCACTGCCAAAACATCCTGTGTGAGGCGGCGATACAGCGAGTTTGTGTGGTTGAAGAAAAAACTGCAAAAGAACACCGGTCTGGTGTAAGTTCCTTTGCATAAAGACATGACTTTATAGCTCCATATATGTCTCAGCCAGTGCACCTCAAAAAATAAATAAATTTATTTTGCATTGTATTCTCTTATATAGTAACCCATAATGCATCACTGTATTTCCCACAGACCTGTTCCTGATCTGCCAAAAAAGTCTTTCTTCTCGTTTATTAATGATGACTTCATTGAAAGAAGGAGAAAAGGTCTTCAGAGCTTCTTGGACCAGTCAGTTCTAGCTCTTTATTTAAAATCTTCTGTTGCTTACTTCTTACAAAGCATTTTAAAATTGGGAGAATTAAGAATAGCATGTAAAATAGGACAGAAATGTTAATTTTAACACACAGTATTCCTGAAATTATTTGCTTTTGTCTTCCTATATAGAGTGCTGCACATGACAGTATGCCTGTCAGATAGCCAGCTCCATCTTTTCCTGCAGACTCAGCTTCCTGTCAAGCACATTGAGGATTGTGTGCAGGGTCACACCCCTTACACTGTGACAGAAGCCATTCTGACTTATGCTTCCTCTAACCGTGGTTGGGTGCAGGAGGAAGGGGACGAGGCCCAAGAATTGTGGCCCACCCCTGTTCCATATGAATCTGTAGAGAGGTAAAAAAAAAAAAAAACGGCGCAAAACATAAAGCACTTGCTGATGTAATATTAAGATTACCTTCTCCTAATGACATACATCTCTTTACAGCCCTGCTCCTCACCTCCCTTCTTTACAAAGACTAGGAGCCACATCCAGTGGGCCTCTAAATGAACTTACAGATGTTTCAGACTCTGAGTCGAGACAGAGTGATGCAGAACAGACTGCACTTGACCTGAAGCAGGGAATCGGCCATGAGCAGCTGCCTCAAGAGGGAGAGAGTTACATTAAACTAGTAGTTGAAGTCCACCCAAATCTTGTTTCTGTAGAAACTGAGGAAGAGGATGGAATCATTGGCTCAAAAGAAACGCAATGCCTGGATGAAGATGCCAAAGATCTACAAAGTTATGATTGTGAATGCCTAGCTCCACAGGTAGACGGACTCAATGAAGACAAGCTTCAGCAAGGAGATACACACAATGAAGAAGATCTAGATCAAGAAACGTCTGTTCCCGAAGACACAGTTGACGTTACCTCAGTAGACGAAGTCATCGAGAAAAAGACTGATGATATCAATGAAGCCAAGAAGGGAAGTCAAGATGTTGGACTTGAACAGGATAGCACTGTGAGACAAACCCCTGACAAGATCCTTCATGAAGAATATCAATTAGAAAGGATCCATAAAAATGAAGTTACTATTGATCTCAGTGCTGATGCTGAGAAGCTACTTGAAACCGCAGATGATGTTGCACTCCATGATGCTAGTGAGGAGAACAAGCCAGATATTGAAGTTCAAGATAAAGCTGAGATAACAGAGGAACATGTGGTCCATGAGAATGGAGACAGTGATGAAGACTGCAGTGAAGACGCTGCTGCCCAGGAAGAGGCTGTGAATGAGAATGAGGTGCATGTTGGGGAAGTGAACAAACTCAATGCAAAATGTCTTCAGCCTGGCAGAGCCATTTTGATACTTGAGGGAATTGAGGAAGCGGTGAGCACGCAAACGGCCCCATGACAGAGACTGTCAGTAACCTCGATGACAATACTGCTGATGTCAACACGCTTGTTTTACAAGCCATAGAGATGGACTCAATGCAGTGTCACGAGACGGACAGTCATACTATCATCACTACCCACCAATCAGATACTAATTCTCGTGGGAATTAGTATAGTCATAGATTGGAGAGAGTTATCAAAAAGGCCTCCCTTCAGCTCTTTCCCAGTCAAAATCCAAGATGTTTTTCTACTGTGTGAGTGAATGCATGTAACTGTTTTCTGCATTGATCCACTATTGATTTGTTCAGTTCCAGACTGTTTACAGAAGATACACTGAATGATTAGACCGCGCTGTAGTTTTTCCCTAGAAACAATGTGAACAAACACAGATTAACAAACACTGACTTATGTGCCATTCAGGATTGTGAGCAAATTGCACACGCAACAAATAGTTATGAATCCGTGGTAACGGGCGAGAAAAAGCGGTGTACATCACTATGACACCTTGATTCTAATATTCACCATTCTTAATCAAAATATTTCTGTGTTTGTATGATTTTAGCAACAGGAATTACCCTATGACATGTTGCTGATCTATTTTAGCAAAACCAGATTTTAACAGATTTTCTAAGGCACTTCCTTTTTTCTCCCAACTGTAAAAACATGTTGCTGTCACATGTTTGCTCTACTGGAACTTTGGGTAATTTAAGGGATAGTTTGGCCCAAATGTAAAATTCTGTCAACTTTTACTCACCGTCATGTTCTTCCAAACCTGAATGACTTTCTTCTGTGGAATACAGGATGATATTTGGAAAAATGTGTGTTTTAATAAATTTACGAAAATTACAAGGGTGAGTAAGTGATGACAGAATTTTCATTTAGGGGTGAACAATCCTTTTAATATAATTCAATTATATTGGTATGTTTAGTGTTAGTGTGGCTGTTAAGAATGCCATTTTTTATGTATCAGGGTCTTTGGTATCTAATTTCTTTGCTGCTTAATTGATGGTCAGAACACTAATTTCCATACAGAAGCTTTGAGCTAAGGAAAATAACCCAAAATGCATAATCAATTACAGTGCACATTGTTTGGAATGATAATGTATTTTATTTTCCCCATCCTGATTTAATGTTTCATTAGGTCAAGTAAGCTGCTCGTTGACTATTCTTCTATATTCTGCTGTAATGATGTGTTACAGTGGCTGCTTGTAATACTAATAAGGGAACAGAAATGTACTCAAAAGGGAATTGCTTGTTGATTGACAGAAAAGGGTACTTCTTTATTTTCTGAGATAAGTTGACCTTTTATTACGCACAGATGTTATTTTTATCCAAATCAGCACAGTAACAAATATGAATTCACAGTAGCATTACAAATTCAAAGAATCCTAAATTATTTTTTATTTGTTTTTAAAGGATTTAAGTTAAAGTTTCATTTTTAACAGTAAGTTGTGAAGAGTATAAGAACGTCTCAGTTGGCTCCACTCGTAATGTGACACATCTGTTGGTCTATACTACATTGTACATGAGTGCCAGAGCAGGTGTTCATTACTGTATGTATGTTTGGATTCACCAATGTGCTTACTAACAGCAAACCAATAAAGAATATGAGGCTGAAATGAAACTCGACTGATGTGTCCACTGATTCACCTGAGAGAACACGTCAGAAACCATGAGTGCATTCACTATACCAACCAATACCAGTATATTAACTGACCAAATAAGTTAAAGATATCACTGGACAGCTCATACATAGGAGCAGCCAATGAAAGTTGGACTAATTCTAAAACTTCATTTTAAAATGAGTTACTAATGTAATATTTATGTTTAAATGTGTTTCAAAACATGAATTGAATATAGATTTTAGAATCATATGCTTTTGTCAGAAATGCTGGTAATTTAATGATTTTTTTTTTTGAATATTTTTTTTCAAAGTAATTAACAAAACAGAATACTATCAGTTTCTTAAATATTAATCAATCCAATAATAAGTAATACAGTCACCGTTATTGCAACAGTATTGCCACAATATGGAGACATGGTATCAAACTCAGTAAAAACAAAGTCAGCTGTTATAACAAATTTTTAATGTAACATTTTTTCATTCATTTTGTCATTTATATAAAACTCATAAGATCAAATTAAAAAAAATATTTCCATTTATTTTTATTTGTATCTCATTCATTCATATTTGAATTGTCTAAAATATATACTCCCTAAATATAAAGGCACTTTAAAATTATAAAGGTTTTTTTTTTTTCAAAATTAAATAACTATTAACTAATAACTATCATTTTACATTTATCATTTTTCATATATTAATGTAAGAAACACAAATCCTTTTGGTAACACTTTATCACAGGGACCAATACTCACTATTAACTAGTTGCTTATTAACATGCCAGTTATTAACATATTGGCTATTTATTAGTATTTATAAAGCACATATTCTGCATGACCATATTCTATATCCCTAATCCTACCCAATACCTAAATCTAACAACTACCTTGCTAACTATTAATAAGCAGCAAATTAGTAGTTTATTGAGGCAAAAGTCAATGGCTAATGGTTTGTTCACATAGAGGATTGGATCTTAAAGTGTGACCGATTATTTCATATTGTTAAAAATTGAGCTGTCAAAAGAATGAAATTTATTAATCTCATGATTTGTTTAGAAATATAAAGATCAGTAATTGTGATTACCCCTCTTACAGGCCACTGGGGTTTGACCCCAGTTTGAAAACGCCTAGTCTAGCTCATAATGAAAAAGCAGAACAGAAATGTATTGCAACATCTTGGAATCTATAGTTTTTCAGCCTTAGCTTTACACATCAACAAAATATTTTCTTGGTAGTCTAGTGTGGTTTTCTGGGACATTGTGCTCAATATTTGAACTATGCTCTTCCCACTGTGCTTTCAATATGTTGATGTGATCTAGCCCATTGACAAACAGTGCTGAGTTCAAGGCTGGGCCGACTGACCTCATTTTAAACTGTGACATCGGCAGGTGGGGTTGTGTGCCTGGCAGCAGGGGACTGCAGCCGGATTCACGCTGTAGTCGGCAGATGATACCTTATCTGTGGCAATGTCCCATAGCAGAGCCTCCCTCTCTCTCTTCACTTCCTTCAGGACAGATCTGTACTCCTCACTCTCAGAGTTCAGAGGGCTCTCCTCTGCCTCGTCCAGTGAGAGGTCAAATATCAGAGGGGGGTCGTGATACTGCTGCTGTCCACTTCCTCCACTGCATGTCACTGATCCACCTGAGAGAGTACATCAAAACCATTACACCAACCAAAAAATGCCACTGGACAGCTCATAGCTGGAAGCAGTCATTGAACTTTAGACTAAAAGTTGCATTTCAAAGTGAGTTATTAATGTATTATTTTATGGTTTCACTTAAGTAATGTTTTATACACAATTTAAACTTTCAAATACCTCTATTTTTTTAAATGTGATTTATTAATTCATTATTTTGCTGTTCCATTACATTTTTAAACAAGAAATAATTAGTTTAAAATATCTATTTATTTGTCAATTTATAGAAAATTATATATCTTAATTTATTATTTCACTAATACATTTTTAAACATGAATTTAAAAAAATTTCAAATGTCAAATGTTCAAATGTCTACTTATTTATCAATAATTAAAAATTGTTATTTATTCATTTACTATTTAATGTTACATTTAACTACATTTTTAAACATTTAAATAAATACTTTAAAATGTTTTTTTATTTTTTTATTTAAAAATGTGATATTTTTTATTCATGTAATTTTGATATGTGGTATTTTGTATTTTATTTCTGTTAAATAAATGCTGTTTGGATGCATGAGACTCTGAAGACAGGAACAAGAATTTACAGAAAGCCAGTGAGAGCAAATTTCACAAATATTTATTTAGGTCTGTAAAAGTGATGTGTCATCTAAACACACTGTACCTTATGGCCTGTGTCAGAGTCATTGAGCAGAATGTCGGTTATATCAACGCCATCATAGCGTCGATCTGATGGTGGGTTTACACCAGCCAGGGAAAGAATAGTTGGAAAGATATCCAGACCACTAAGGAGTTAAAGCCAGTCGTCACACAGTGAAAACAAAACAATAATATTACACAACGTTCATAATTTTCCAGTACCTCAGCAGGGTGCTGCTGGTGCTGTTGGGTTTGATCTTCTTAGGCCATGCAACCACTGTGGGAACTCTATGACCTCCTTCCCATGTGGTTCTCTTGGCTGAGCCGCCACCTGCTCCGAAAAATGAAAACAGACTATTACATGATAATTCAGTTAGTGGGTTTGTTATCTAAAACAACTAAAGAGAAGTCATATGTAAGCATGACATCTGCATCCACAGAAAAATCTGGATGTTCATTCATTAAATATCTTATATCTGTGGCAGATTAAAGATCTGACATCTTATAAAAACAGAAAAAATACCATTTATTTTCAGTAAATGAGAATTCATTACCTCTGCTCGTCTGCCATTTTCCAACAAAAGGCCCAACATGCCCAGCAAACTGACATTTCTGCTCCCACGGGCCATTGTCACCTAAGAAATTTATGCATTGTATTACTATTAAGCAACTTTTTAGTAAACTACTAACCCAAATGAGTCCTTAGAGTAAATATGTGTAACTCACCAGTGAACCATATCAATGTGTTTTCCAACTGCTCAGTGCTGAGCGCTTGCATGATTGTCCCCACCAAAGAGTCCATGTCACTGAGGCTGGCTGTGTAAGGGTCTTGTGTCGTAACGTTTAGGAAGGCGTTATGGAACAGTGGGACATGCATGTGAGCAAGAGCCACATACAGTAGGAACGGCTGCTTCTTCGAAATGCTACACA
>JAUZSZ010000114.1:12370352-12380636 GCA_034780575.1 Labeobarbus marequensis | reverse complement strand
ATCTAAAATATATGAAAGTCTAATGTTTATCAGTACATTACAGAAAATAATGAACTTTATCACAATATGCTAATTTTGAGAAGGACCTGTATATTTGTGTATACTGTGAAAAAATATATTATTTGGTAAACATTTAGCTTTTATGTTGTTACTAGTTACATTAATCATCTTATTTTGTTTTCATTCTATTTATTTTTACAGCTTTTTTTTATCTTTACACTTTTTCTCTAAATGTAGCAGTCCCTTGCATACTCCCTTACCTTTTTTTTTAAAGTAATATTTTTGTAATCTATAATAACTTTCTACTCATTAAATTTTCCACAGAAATGCCAAGCAGCACAACCGTTTTCAACATCGATTAAGAAATGTTTCTTGAGCACCAAATTAGCATATTAGAATGATTTCTAAAGGATCAAGTGACACTAAAGAAAATTCAGCTTTGTCATCACAGAAATAAATGACATTTTAAAAATACTGAAATAGAAAAGTTATTTGAGACTGTTTATATTTCACACTATACTGTTTTTAGTCTATTTGTGATTAAAAATGCATGGTTGCGGTCACAAAATACTTACAATTAGTGTGCAAAAAAAATCAAACCTGAAAGGTAAGCAACATAAACCACATAAATCCCGATTGAAAGAAAACTAATGTGGTAGCTGCTAGTTGATGATCCCACCAACAGTGGCGCAAGTCAATCCTCTGTGTGGCGCACGGGGGCGCGCTGCACGCTGCAGATGTGTCGCAGATTTAAAAAGTCACTGTACTCATCTAGTACAAGGAAATGGAGCGGTGCAAAGCATAAAATACTGAATTGTAAACAAGGCAGCGGAAGAGCGGGAACGCGTGCAGCGCTTCTAACAGTGCATAGGATTTGCAATTCATAGTTACTTTAACGACCAGAAGGAAAAGCACAAAGATACATTGACAGCTGCTAAATTATTTTTAGGGAAACAACTTAACTGATGGAACTGTCGGCAATCGGTGAGCAAGTGTTCGCTGTGGAATCAGTCATAAAGAAAAGAGTTAGAAAGGTAAGTGACATGCGCGTGTAGCTGCGTGTTTACCGACGGTTCAATCTGTGCAATCCCGCTGCACACATACAACATGTTAGAGGGGCGAGGACACACACGTCCCCCTCTCAACAACAGCGTGGAAGTGTGTTTGTAGTCTTATAACTTCGACGGTGACGCATGTCGCGCAGCACGCTTTCGGAAGAGGGTGGCGATCCTGTTCGTAGTCATGGAGACTACGCAGTTTTATTTTCCGGTGGGATCTAATAACTAAGGTAAAGTTTGGCCGTTAAGATACAGCAGCTGAGGTTTCTTTTTTGTCTTAAATCGGCATTTAATGTTATTGGTGCGAGCGGACGTGGCTCTCAGTTACTTTTAAGTCAAATTAAAACATGCGGTCAGCTTAAAATAACGCTCGTTAAATGACCGTTACTTTTCGTCTCAAATTAAATGTCAGGATTGAAATATAAAGGCGGAGCTGTTAGTTTAGGGGTCGTCCCTCTTTAATTCTTCATTACGAAACCGTATCATGACGTCATCGCACACGTACAAGACAAAAACAAAACAATCAGAAGAAATGTGTAATCGAAAAAAAAATCGTGCTGAAAATATAAATGCAGTACTGTGTATATATATATATATATATGTATGTATGTTTTTCTTTTTTTCTTTTTTAAGGGTCATGTCGAATATTTATTGAAGTGGAAGGGGTGGCCTCCCAAGTAAGTATTATTATTATTATTATTAATGAAAATTGGAGAATGAGCTTACTTTCAAAATTTCTTAATCCTTTTATTTCCTGGTAGTTTTACAATTATTACTCTAGCGGCTAGGATGTTTTGTTTGTTTATTTGCACGTCATGTCAATAGATATGTGTTTTAATGTCTTTAAAGGTACAGCACATGGGAGCCAGAGGAGCACATTCTAGACCCTCGACTGGTTTTAGCGTATGAGGAAAAGTAAGCAGTTATAAAAATGAAACTTCATTTTTCATTCTTTCACTTTGTCACTAGTACATGAAATCATCCACATGGCATTTTCTCATTATTTCTAATTGCAAACAGAGAACAGAGAGAAAGGTCAGTGAGGTGGCGTAAAAGAGGCCCCAAACCGAAAAGACTCTTCCTGCAGGTAATGACCACTACAGCATCTTACTGTGATTGTTTCCTTGCTAAGTTGTCATTCAAATCATGTCCATCCACTTATTTTAGTATTATATATAGCCTATACTATTATAATTTGTATTAATATTTTGAATTGACCTTTATTCGTATATTCTCACTTTTCATTTTCATTTTAGTTAAATTTTAGGTAATTTTATTGTTTGTCAAAACTGTACTTTTGCCATTTTTATTATTTTTGTGTGTTTTTTTTTTGTATTTTTAATATATTACTATTTAGGTCTAATTTTATTTTAATTTCAGATTTTTTCCTTGACTTCTAAGTGAAATGTTTTTCTGTCTAATATTTGTTTTATTTCAGCTTTATTTAAATTAACAACAATTTTTTAGTTATTAATAATAATCCATTTTCTATACACATATTGCTCTCTTGAAGAGGAACATTTACGCAATGGATCTACGCAGCGCACACAAAGATACAGAGAAGTCTTCAGCACATCTGCCGCTCTCGCTTGACCCAAGGTTCCAGTCCACAGGGTCTTGTGTATATCGACAATTAACCCACCACAAGACAAAGAAAGCCTCCAGAGAAACGTCTGAGGAAGAATGGGATAGAAGAGAAGATGATGATGATGATTATGATGATGATGATGAGGGGGTTATGGAGGAGGAAGAAGAAGAGGAGATAAGACAAGGAGGAACTAAAACTGGCAGCAACACTTTAAACAGTAAGTATGTTAGTTGGTCAAAGTGCAGACATAGTTGTCACTTTGACCTAAATTGATATCAAGACTGCAGTGCTCTTTGTCAGCCTCAACTTTCTTGACACTAAAGCACAACACAAAGTAAACAGCTCTATTTGAACAGATCCAGGATTTTTGTTATTGATGTTGGCAAAACCCTACTTTAAATTTTTTAAAAATTATTACCATTATAAACGCAAAATGTGTTAGTCTGTGGTTCAAATCCTAAAAAATAAAATCATGTTTTAAATTCTGCAAGTGAATTAGTCATAATGACTTATATATATATATATATATATATATATATATATATATATTTCAATTTGACATTTTTGAAAGAAGTCTCTTATGCTCAGTAAGGCTGAATTTATTTGATCATGTATACAGTAAAAGTAAAATTTTATTACAAATAACTGTTTTCTATTTTAATATATTTAATATTTCTATAATAATTCTAATTTAGTAATGTTAAAATTTTAATATATTTTTAAATGTTTTATTCCTGTGATGGCAAACTGAATTTTAAAACAGGACATCAATACTTTTGAGCAAGAATGCATTAAATTGCTCAAAAGTGACAGCAGACATTTTTAATGTTACAAAAGGTTTGTATTTCAAATAAATGTACAGTAGTTCTTTTGACCTTTTTATACATCAATAAATCCTAAAAATGTTTTACGATTTCCACAAAAATATTAAGCAGCGAAACAGTTTGTTAATGGAAAGAACCATTGTTAATAATTGAGTCCTAATAATAGATTACAATAATTATGCACTAAATCAACATAGCAGAATGATTTCTGAAAGATCACGTGACACTGAAGACGGGAGTAATGACTACTCTGCCCTCACAGGAATAAATTATATTTTAAATTAAAATAGATAATTCTTTTAAATCATTGTAACATTTTACAGTATTACTCAAAAATTGTGTATTGCATTTTATTTTGCATACTTCTGCATTCTTCTCTCTTTTTAGTACAATTACTAATTTGGGACACTACTACTGTTGTAAAACTGAACTTAAGTGTCTAAAAGCATCTAAAACAGTACCCTATACTGTACTTGTTTATAGTCAGGATTCTTTAATATCTATAACACAATGAAGGTGTAAATATGTACAAAATGTACTCTGTCTCAGAGCGTGTCAGGAGAGGTCGCTGGAGTCCAACCACTGAATCAGAGGCAATGACTATATCTCCTTTACCTGAAGACTGGAGTCCAGTTATGGGTCCAGAGGAGGTCATTGTGACAGATATCACCATCAACTCACTGACTGTGACTTTTAGAGAGGCCTTGGTAGCAAGGGGGTTCTTCAGGAGCTGGGAGATGGAGATCTGACATTACAGAGACTGAGGATGGTCAAAGCAAGGAGGAAAGAGAATTGCTACATCCTTTTTTGCATTGTTGATTATATGCTTGCACAACTTCCGCCAGTGTTTCAGACTACATTTATTTGCACTATTGGTTCTAATTGAGTTCAAACATTCAAAAATGTTGTTTCAGTGAATACAATCAATCAAAGTAACAATAACAGTTCATGCCATTTAATGGCAATAACTGATAGTATGATGAGAATTTGAACTTGTATTGACCATGAAAAAAAAAATCAAGCCAGTTCTCCGATACTGGTTTTGACAGTGTTTTGCAGTGAAGTTTACAGATTCAACTAACTGGGATAAACTTTATTCGGTCTGGTCATGTATTTGCATGAAATACTTAATGCTAGTTCAGAGTAGCACAATGAAGTATTCCTAAAAGCCAAGCTGTCACATATATGTCTATACATATTCACATTACATATATGTGTGTGTGTGTGTGTGTGTGTATATGTGTGTATATATATATATATATATATATATATATACTTGGTGAACATATTCTAATCTTGACCTTCAATTTAAATTACACACCTCACGCAGTAATTAGAATTAGTGGCTTCTTGATACTCAAAATATGTGAAATACAACTTTGGAAAAATAGCATTTCATCACTTAGTGTGCCGTCTTTGACAATAAACAAAATATTATAGTGCAAAACAAAACATTCTGTACTCCAGTGCACAATTATGTTCTAAATTTTGAGCATGATTGTGTGTATGGAATAAAGTTGCATTTTATTTTTTTTTAACACTATCGCTTGCTAGTATCTCATCTATTTGCAGTGTTTGTGCAATTTTTTTGTCCTGCCAAGTATGACTTTCACCATCTTGTACAGTAGTCTACAATGTTAGATTTAACTTGACTGCTGTTTATTTTTGGTGTTATTTTAGTCCAGTATGAAAACTGAGACCTGAAGACAAAAAAAAAAAAATCTATACTGAGGTGAATGTATATTTAGCCTCTAGAAACATCCATCTCTGGGGGCTCAACTGTTCAATATTTGACTTCATGTGACCTGTATAGATTTGATAGACTATATCTGTGCCAAATGTCTGTGGTTGCTTTTGCTATTCAGAGTATTTGCACTTTAAAATGGAAAACTTAGTATTATGATGCCATTAATAAAACCTTGGTGTAACTCTATCATTATCCATTACTTTTTATATTTAATCAGCATTGCATAGCACTTGTGTGGATTAATTTTCTCAAACCACCTTAGGTTGACAATGTTCCAGCTCCACATCTACAATGTAGGAAGTACACCACACCAGAAGCCAATTAATTTTGAATGGTACAAACATATTTTAATGTACAATTAAATAATTGGGGGAAAAAATCTGACCACCATAATAACTTTAAAAAAAAGAACAAACAACCAGCCAACCAACCAAACAAACAAACAGTAAAACTACTGATATCAGAGCAACAGTTTTTGCTCCTCTCAGCAAGCACCAAAGTGTTAGCAAGGGAAGAGTGGTCAAAACTAGGAACCATAAAACTGTATGGTTGGTTTTCCAGTCTGTTTTTGAAAAAGAAAAGAAAGAAAAAGAAATTTACAGATCAAAGCAAATTGTCATGGTTTGTACAGTGAATCATAATCTAAATACCTCTATATGCACTCATAAGACATTTCCTTAAAATGCCATGATATTTCTCATTATTCCCAAAGTGGGACGAATATGTTATGACAGCAGTATCATGTTGCATCAATACATCTTTGAAAAAGTGTAATTCAATATAAATTCTTGAATTAGCTTCAAGATTTTCATTCTCAAAAATAAAATTAAATATATCTATATCTATATCTATATATATATAAAACAAATGTTGTTCTCCTTGTCATTTATAAGAGAAGTCTAAAGCCATATTGCCTCTGTTTTGTATTCATCCAGCACCCCTTTAACCAAGGAAAACAATTCATTTATAGACTATTGTCATATCATCAAAAACACCATCCGCTTTTTAAAACAATCTTCCCCACTGTATTTGTGCACAGGATGGAGATAATGACAGTCAGTGTTGGTATATTACACACTAATGAAATCCTTGTCATGAAGTACACATACAAAGGCGCATTGGTGCTTGACTGACTTACACTCCATTTATGTATAAAAAGCTCTCAGGTTAAGTCTAAGCTGCCCATAGTTCTTCAACTCAAAGGATCTTAAATCAAGAGGAAACATCTGTCCATTTATCTCCATTCACACCTATATATATAATTTTATTTTGTTTTTTTGTTGTTGTTTTTTTTTTACAAAGACAACACATTTTCAGTAATTTATTTTCAGTTTTTGTTTATACATTATGGAGATCACTTAAATCCCAAAGTTCAGAACACTAGAGATATGTGTGAAGAGTCCGAACGATTCCTTGCTGGGGAGATGTGAGAGAAAAGAGAAGGACTTGGTATCAGAGGTGTAGTTCCAGGTGATTATTTGCAAAATCCAAAATCCTGCATCAACATTTAGTCTCAGTAGAGTTCCCTGCACTGTCCTAAACACACCTGTAGTGTCACCAGGTTCCATTAGAAGAAGGGCATAGTGAAAACACATTCATGGGACAGGGGTGTATGAGGGTGGGAAAACTGTGACATGCATAGGACAAATATTTCCCATGCAACAAGCCATCAGAAAACACTTACTCATTTCCCAAACACGACCAAAACTTAATTTAACCCCAATCCACCCCTCAAAAAAGCAGAGAAATAAAAAAAAATTAAAAAAAAAGAGAAAATAAAGTAGAATAAGAATATAAATTCATCCTTTTATAGTCAGGTTCTATCAATAACAAAAATATACTCTTCAAAAATTGTAGGTTCAAATAGCATATGCCATACACTGTCCAAAACAAAAGAACAAGAAAATATCTATTAGCCAACCAAAAGAGCAGAGTAATAAATAACAGTTATTACCAATGCCATCATTTTCCTAATCATTACACTGGCAAGAATAAATCTAATACTCTCCAAAACTGATGACATTCTTGACTGTTTCAAGGAAAAAGAAAACAAAATAGTCCATTTTGTTTGTGCACTTTGCTTTTTAATTTCATGCCACTTTTAAAATCTTAAAAAATATCTATAAAAAGGCAGACATCTTAACCCCAAAAATATTTCTGGTCATTTACCAAGAGGAAATATTTCCCATCCCTTAACCCAAAACCCTTTGAACACAATTGGCAAAAAATATATTTATATATATTTATATATTAACAGCAATAACTTACCATTCATTTAACTTAATTTGTTGACTTGCACGTGTAGTATCTCCCATAGGAAGTTCAGTTCTTTTCAATTACATAAGAAACTATTAAATAATAATAATAGTAATAATAATACTATCAATAACAGCCTTTGTAAATTCTTAATTTGCTACTAAACCCTGGCAATCAGGACAGTTCTTTGAGCACTGCAACATTAAATCAAATCTAAAGAGTGATTCATATTCGACCCCATATCTTGGTTATTTGTCAGCATGTCATTTGTCCCTTGCCCATGCAAGGCTCCCATCCCACCTAGCTGTGAAAGCATGGCACTCTGGTCTCCTCCAAATGGGCCCTGGTCCATCGCATTAGCCTGTTGCTGCTGTTGGGACGCCTGCGGTTGTTGCTGTGGAGGTGGGGGTGCAACCAT
Organism: Labeobarbus marequensis; assembly: GCA_034780575.1. Lineage (NCBI taxonomy): Eukaryota > Metazoa > Chordata > Actinopteri > Cypriniformes > Cyprinidae > Labeobarbus > Labeobarbus marequensis. Next base: position 12,372,745 of record JAUZSZ010000114.1, on the reverse strand, counting down.
GCCACCATGATGCTGAGGAAGATGACCTGGGTGAGGGGAGCCCGTCTGGGTCTGGGGCGAGATGCGATGGGGTGAAGGCTGGGGCTGCAAGCGAGGAGATGGACTGGAGTTTGGCGGCTGAGACTGGGGCCGAGGCGACGGCTGGGGTGAGCGGACTTGGTTGCTTAGAGAATTAGGCAACTGCTGGCCCTGCAAATGGGGAGACTGGGACATCTGTTGCTGGGGCTGCTGAGGGCTCATGGGATTGTGTTGAGCAGGAGATCCTCCTCCTAAGTGTGACTGTTGTTGCTGGAGGAGCCGTTGCTGCAAAGCTTGCTGAAGCATGCCTTGAGGTTGGGAGCCAATTGGAGCCGACTGCATCTGTTGCTGCTGGAGGGGACCACCACCTCCAGGACCTCCATCAGCACCCTGGAGTCCTGCCAGAGCACCCGGTTGTTGCTGCTGCTGCTGCTGCTGCTGCTGCTGTTGTTGTTGTTGTTGCTGCTGCATCCTAAGTTGGTGATGTTGCAACCTTTGTTGCAGAACTGCTGCAACCTGCTGATGGGACATAGACCCAGAGTAGTTTTGCTGGGTACCAGGCTGGGTACCTCCCTGTTGCTGCTGGAGACCACCAGGCTGAGTTTGGCCAGGCTGCTGTGGGGGCAGTCCAGATTGCCCAAGATAACCCTGCTGCTGGGGTGGTTGAGGATGCTGGAACTGAGCATGGTTTTCCATGTGTTGCTGCTGCTGCAAATGCCGCCTCATCATCATTTCTCTGAACTGGGGGGAGATGTTAGACATGTTGGCACCCTGATTGGGCATAACACCTTGCTGCTGCTGCTGTTGCTGCTGCAATGCTGCCATTTGCTGTTGTTGCTGCAAATTTCCACCCATCATTGACCGCTGTTGAAGTTGCTGCTGCTGCTGTTGTTGCTGAAGCTGATTCATTGGCATGGTAGTCCCTTGTGCCATATGCATACCTCCTTGATTTGTCCCAGGATTTACATTCATTTGCTGGCCATCAATGATTCCTGGACCTCCACCAGGTCCTCCTGGTACACCCGCACCTCCTGCTCCAGGCCCACCTCGACCAAGGTATCTAGGAACCCGTTGCCTAATAAAGGTTGCCATGAGCTGAGGGTTCGAACGTAGTATATTCAGGACTTGCTGTTGTTGATGGGGAGAGCTAGGTAACCTTAAGGTTCTTAGGAGGTCCTGTATGGCAGCCTGAGGGTGATTTCCAGGGCCAGTGCCTGCAGGTGCAGCCCCTCCTTGGCCCATCATACCCATTACACCAGAATGCCCTTGCTGCTGCTGCTGTGCCATCTGGTTCATAACGGTCTGCTGCTGCTGTTGCGGTGCAACCATTCCTTGCAGACCCATCTGGTTCATAACCCCAGGTCTCTGCTGAGGAGGCATGCCAGGACCATTCCACTGCTGCTGTGGCAGTACCTGAATTTGGGGTGCTCCTTGCTGGCCCTGCTGTAGCTGGACTTGAGGGAGCTGAGCCTGAGGTCCTGTCTGCTGCTGCATGCTGGCTGTAATCATTCCCTGCTGCTGATCCATGTGAGTTCGGGCCACTGCTGCTTGTGTCTGGGGTGGCATTCCCTGAGGCCCACCCATTGCAGCTCCAGGAAGGTTCATGCCCATCTGGCTTTGAGACTGGGGACCCTGATGCAGGCCATGTGGAGGCATCATTCCAGGAGCCTGGTTTCTTTGCAGGATCTTTTGCTGAGCCATTTGCCGCTGAGTCTCTGCGACTCGTTGAATCTTCATGGCAATTTCTACAGCAGCAGGTGGGGGGCCAGGTGACTGGTGTTGCGGCATCACAGGCTGCCCTAGGTTCGACTGTTGCTGTTGAGGGAAGCCGCCTGGCACCATGCCTGGCTTGCCCATTGACTGAGAAAGTGGAGAGGAGCCTGGAGGTCTTTGCACATATGGAGGAAGGTTGTTGGCATGCTGAAGATGCTGAACTGATGTTGGCTGTTGCTGCTGCTGTGGGATCATGGGCTGCTGCGGGGAGTTGATCATCCCACCACTTCCGGACATTTGCTGGAATTGATGGGCCATCCCTGCCAACTGCTGCTGCTGTTGTGATAGAACACCTCCAATGGCAGATTGAGTCACTGGAGGCTGACACTGCTGAGTGGGCGTCTGTGGGGTAGGGGGCTGAGTGCTTGGTGTTGGTGTGCTCGGAGCAGTAGTACTATTGTTCCCAGGAGACGGCAGCCCAGCATTGCATCCTGGAAGCTGTTGGCCTGTCCTTTGCATGCTGGCCATTCTTCTACGTACCATCTGGGCCTGCTGTAGCCTGTGCTGGAGCTGTTGTTGCCGCAATTTCTGCTTGATGTTGAGGCAGAATGGCACAGGGCACTTGTTCTCTTGGCAGTGTTTTGCATGGTAACAACAGAGTG
>JAUZSZ010000114.1:12266869-12278595 GCA_034780575.1 Labeobarbus marequensis | reverse complement strand
CTGTGTGAGAGACATATTAAGTCTAATATTATAGAAACATGTTTGGCTGTTATATTGTTTTATATAAAATTGGATTTTATACTAGCTAATTATTAAATTATTATCTGAAAAGTATTTACTTTTCATTAAGTTATTTTTTTAAATTAAATAATACAGTATTAAATAGTATTTAGTATTATTTTTTTCTATAGAAATCATAGCAGATTTATTATATATTAATTATTGACTAAAAAGGCTGTCTTTAGAAATTAGAATTAAACAGTAATATCAAATTTGCCAGAAATGTTAAAAAGTTACATTTCAAGATACATATTTTCTTTCTTTCACATGCTTTTAGTTTTATTTAACTGTAACCTGAGTAGACTACATGTATTTTCTGGTTCCCTGAGCCAGAAGACTGTAAGTAAAGGAAAAAGATGGGTCTGTGTAGCTTTCATAAACACTTAACCCAGTTTTAACATTTTCAGTCATGAAAGTTCAATTAATAACATTCATCTGATAAACACTATTATATACCATTGCGAAATGGTTGTGGAAAGGTTCTCTGAATGTCGTTGACCTTAAAGGGCTGTCCTGCGTAGATCACATTTAATGCAGCTCACGCGCCGACAGACATTTTTCACCTCGCTGATCAAATATTTCTGAACAAAAAACATAAAGCAGAAATAGGTTACTCCCCAAGGTGATTGCTCAATATCCACCTTATGAGCACGCTAGCTTATATATTATTAACAGGTAATAAAAGGTCCAAATAAAACCAGACACTGCGATATATTTATATAGAGCAGAGGACACTCAAATTGAGTCTGTGAACCTCAAGGTCGCCGCAATATTCCTCTGGACCGGCCCAAGGAAAAAACGCTCCAGCATGAACAGATGAATCTTCTGAAATGTCAAGTTGATCAATTAGGGAAGTAATAATTGTTTGAATGTGTTAATAAAGTCTTAATTTAATGCCAGTAAGTTCTTAAATCATCACCTAACCCATCATTTAGAGGTGCGACTATACGATTGTCACCGTTTTGTCAGATATAAACTGTCTGGATAATTCCAGTCATAGTAGGGTGGAAAATTAGGAAGCCTCTGGGATTTTTAGTGCAAACATTTAGTGTGCTAATTGTTGAAGACCCAGAGGCTCCTGTCATCACCTGTGAAAACTGAACATTATTTTGAAATACTAGTAGCTATAGAAGATTTATAAATGATTGGGTGACATTCCTTAAAGGGTTACTCCACCCCAAAATGAAAATTTTGTCATTAATCACTTACCCTCATGTCGTTCCAAACCCGTAAAAGCTTTGTTCGTCTTCAGACCACAATTTAAGATATTTTGGATAAAAACCGGGAGGCGTGTGACTGTCCCATTGACTGCAGAGTAAATAACACTGTCAAGGCTCAGAAAAGTACCACTTATGGCAGACGGACTATTTTGACGATGTCTTTCATACTTTTCTGGGCCTTGACAGTCTTATTTACTCTGCAGTCAATGGGTGGAGTAACCTTTTAAGTTAAAAATGCCCTAATGACAGATTTGTTTATTACAAACACAGAGTTTTTCATTTAACAACAAATTAATTGGAGATGGACTGGTGTTGTGTGTATTACTTGTAGATTATTGTAATCAGCTGTTTGGACTCATTCTGACGGCACCCATTTACTGCAGAGGATCCACTTGCAACCTTAATAATTTGTAACTACAGACTGAATAAATGTTGAATTTACACCATAAATGGATGTTTAATTGTATTGTATTAATTATATTAAGGGGTCAAAAGTATGAAACCATTAGTAAAAAGGCTTAAAGTGATTAAATATTAATACGCTTCTAATCCACCTTAATATTCAGATTAGTGGTCTATCGCATTGGTTCACAAGGCCAGTTTTAAAGCTTTTATCTTTGACTCCCCCAATCTTGCATATTTCGTTATAGCCTCGTTACAAATTATAGCCTATTATCAGCACCACAACAAATTGAGTAAACGGTGTTGAGTAAAAATTGTTCCACTTTTGCTTCAACAGCAGCACTCGATCTGCATCAGCAAGCCTACTTAAGTTTGCGTAAAACCCGACAATCCTTTTATCAGAATAATTTGAGAAATACCAAAGAGCAAGTCGATTAATGCCCTAGACATAGTGCTGAATCTTAAATATTCATTGCTGTAAATGCATAAATACATCCAACATCGTTGCTGCGTCAAAATTGCATCAACGGGCAAGTGGGCGGGACTAACACATCGCAGGATACGAGCCAATCAACTGCCGCGCTTATCCTACTTCTATGATACGAACAAAACCGGCAGCACGCCGCTTCACCGCGGGAGACAGAACGGCATCAGAACAGCACCCGAGCCGCACCGACAGCCCGCTTACACACCGCCTGCCAGCCTCAGTGTAGTTCCCTAATGGCAACGGAGGACAAAGGAAAAACGGCGGCGCCTCAGGCTTTACCGGAAACGGGATCCCTCTCAGCAACGCACAGCAATCTGAACAATAATAACAACAACAATAATAACAACAAAGACAACGAGGGAAGCGAAGGAGCCACATCTACTGCTGTTGAATCCGGCGGGGCTGAAAATATCATAGGAAACGGTTCAGCTGTTAATACTGCAGGAGGCAATAACGGCAAATGGGTCCGTCTCAACGTCGGGGGGACGGTGTTTCTAACGACACGACAAACGCTGCTAAAGGAGCAGACTTCATTTCTGTACCGACTGTGTCAGCAGCAGGACTTGCATTCTGACACGGTACGACAGCAGTGAGTGATGTTCGTGTATGACTGTGTGTGTATTAATGATGCAGCGGGGGTCTTCAGTCAGATGGATGCACACGTGCTGCGCTGCTTAATAACGCGGACCCCCGGTGTTTGTGCAGTTGAGCTGCGTCGCAGTTATGAGCCAGAAATATCCATATTTTACTCCACGATGCCTTTATCAGATAATGTGGCCCACCTGAAGCTGATTTTGCTGAGAGGGAAGTTCTTGGATCATCAGCACGCCATTAATGGGTTAAATCTCATGAAATTATATTTTACATGTAGATAATTTAGCGTATTTTAATAATGATAACTTTTATTATTATTGACTATATACTTGTTTAATAATTAAAGATTTAATAATAATAATAATAATGAAACCACGTTTAACTTTTTGAATTTGTAACTTTTTAATTTTATGAGTACAATTTGTTTTATCATAATATTTTAAAGATTATAATGTATTATTTGTGTAGTAAGGTTTTTTATATTATATATATTAAATTGATGGGATAACAAAACAATCAATTAAGCGTGTAAATCAGGAACTGTCAAAAAAAAATTAAAATGTCAAAATTAACATTGTCATCATTTACTTACCCTCATGTCACACCAAACCTGTATGCATTTCTTTCTTCTGTGGAGCACAAAAGAAGATATTTTAAAGAACGTTGGAGACCAAACAACATTGGAGCTCTTTGACGTCCATTGTTTGGAGACACAAACATTTCCTCAAATATCTTAGTTCTATGTTCCACAGAAGAAAATAAGTCGTACAGGTTTGGAACAATATGAGGGGTTAAATAATGACAGATTAGTAATTAATTAGTAAATAATGACAGAATTTTCATTTTTGGCTGGAGTATCTCTTTAATGTTTGGATACTTGTTAAATGACCAAAGTGAAATGAGGCTTACGATAATCCAAATAAAGTATCCATATCTTATAGAACTGATCTGTCAGAATGTAGAGCACATGCCAGGAGTTCCAATGGGACCAAAGCAAATATCACCATAAGCCAACTCTTGTGTGAGGGGGGTCTTATCACTGACCCACTGCAATAAAATGTTTTCTTCTGGCAGCAAAGGTTAATATATTACATAATTTCCTGTTGGCAGATGGCTTTATGTGTCTGCTTGGAAGGCCCAAATCTAATAAACCTGGATGTAATTCTAATTGGATGCCAAATATAATTTTTCAATATTTCCAATACCTACAACCTGAAATAAGGTACCTATTTCTGTTTTTCCTTTTTTTTCTTTGTGATTTTGGGGTGAAATGTTGTGAGCTTTGCGCATATACAGTATGCTATTTTTTAGCTCCCATTTACTCTTTTATCGTACAGCACTAAGGCATACAAAAAGTATTTGGCTTAACAGATGGTACTCTGCCTTCACTGTATCCACCCCCTCCCAAGCTATCCTCTTATATTCCCTCTTATTCCACACTTAAAGTACCTCCATCCCCACAGTAAGTGATGAGGCACAGACGATCCCCCATCACAGCTGAGTTATCACTGGCTGCTGCGGTGTTTTGTGCTCTCTCACTGCTCATGTCACTCTTCTAATGAGATTAGAGTCATGGCACCTTGAAGACTCCCAGCCCTCTGCACAAAAATATCTATGGAGGCTTCTCTGTTCTATTCCTGGCCTGCTCTGTTCTTCATTGGTAGTTTACATGCATTTAAAGAGTTTTAGCTTATAGAATCATTGTGTTGAGCCAGAATTGTTTTTGTAATTGAGAAATTCGAACTGGAAAATCTGTCATGATTTACTCACCCTTATGTCATTCCAAAACAGCATGACTTTATTTTTTCTGTGGAACATAAAAAAAGATATTTTAAAGAATGTTGGTAACCAAACGGTTTTGGTTCCCATTGTCTTAAATTGTTTATTTGTTTGTTTTTTTTGTCTATACAATGGTAGTCCGTGGGAAAGAAACTATTTGGTTACAATCATTCTTCAAAATATCTTCTTTTATGTTCCACAGAAGAAAGTCATTCTCATGATTGTGGAATGAAATGAGGGTGAGTAAATCATGACAGATTTTTCATTTCTGGGTGGACTACCCCTTTAAGACGTGTCTTACTTTTTAGTCATGAGGAGGAGATGTTTCTCTACATCTTGAATGAGAATGTGCTTTTAACATAAGCCAGAATTGATGAAGTTCAAATAGTTTTTTCAGCTTTTTTTATAAAGAGCTTTTTATTAATAAGCTCTTTGTTTGCCTACCAGGTATTCCCCATGGGATGCAGCTAGTTCCCCATCGGGACCTGGTTCTTATACTTCCTTGTCCAACTGCAGAGTTAAATGTTAACTCAAAATGAGCACGGATAGATGAATGTGAATTTAGACAGCTGAATTCTGTGCATTTAAGGCATATTATGTGTAAAATCCCCTGTGCGTTCTCTTGTTCTTGTGAAATCCCGAGCGGGGGGACAGCTTGACTCTTCTGAGTCACTGCAGTAGTCATGCGCAGGTGTTGTCATGCCTGCTGTCAAGTCTAGTCATGTCTAATGTGAGGCTGTCTGCTGCACTTGCTGTTTCGAAAATGGGATTTTTGTGTGTGTGCATGTGCAGATGATGTTCTGTGCTACTTTTGTCTGTGAGATTTTATGGAGCTAATGGAAATATTTTGATGCTTTTTCAACTCTATGTGATGATTTGTTTGGTGTATGCTGTTTGTGTCCATTTTGTGAATCTAGAGCAAGTCACATGCAGGGTCCAATATTAATGGAAGGTGAAATAAGAAAATTTACCAGGCATTAAAGTTGACTTATGCCTTTAAATAAAATTTAAAAAAATGTTCACAAATTTTTTTTTTTTTAACTACCTAAGTATCTAATTAACTATTACCGGCACAACTGTTTTCAGCATTGATAATGACAAGAAATATATATATATATATATATATATATAAAATGCAAGATTAGCACGGATAGAATTATCGATATCGACTGATATGAAAAAAATTATCGTGATTATTTTTTTGGCCATATCGCCCAGACCTAGGCTACATGATAAATAACTTTTTGTGTCGGAATGTTGTTTATGTTCATGTTGTGAATCTGCAGTAAATGATCTCATTTATGCTTTCTTCTTTCTCTATTATAGTGGTTTGATAACATTGCAGTGCCTCTTTACAGTCTTGCCAACATCTTCCTCTTTCTTTTTACCTTTTTCACCCTTGTGTGCTTGTGTGCACTCCCTATTTCTCTTGTTGCTCTTTGTGGGTTTTGAGTGCTCATGCCCTGGGCTCAGTTGTGTAATGTTTCCTGTAGGGCATGTTGTAGCCTACATGATGTCCTGCTCTTGCTAGAGCAGTGTCAAGCTCTTAAGGTTAATTCATTGCGGAGAGGAGACCCTCAGCCATTCTGGGACAAATGCTGCGGCCATGCTAATGTGACCTACGCTCACTGCCACTTTCCACATGCCCTTTCCTTTAATGTTCTTTTCTCTCTTGTGCCAAGTCACGTTTTTATCCCCTGGGGTTATGTACTGTTCAGAGCATCCTGTACATCTGTTAAACAGCTTCAGCTCTGATTCAGTGCTACATGTACATAGGGAATTTCCTAACATTCGCCAATTTATTAAATATGAACAATATCTAATATTAAATAGTAATTTTACTGTTTTAGTATTTAATATTAAAATATTAAATACATCATGATTAAACAATGTGAATTTATTTTTAAGTAATATTAGGCCTACATATTTGATGAAATGATATTTACACATTTATATGGCACATAGTGAAACATCTAATCATTAAGAGAGAGCTGTGATCTGTTTGTGTAGGATGAAACTGGTGCTTATGTGATTGACCGAGACCCTACCTATTTTGGTCCCATACTCAACTATCTGCGACATGGGAAGCTGGTTTATAACAAGGAGTTGGCAGAAGAAGGTTTGTTAATTCCCTTTCTTAACTGTAGTCAGTCTATTCATTTTTAAAATGCATTGCCTTGTTTTAATATTATACTATAATACATATTTAATAACACTTAATAACCAGGGATGCATTGGTACAATATGATTATCTTAATTTTTTTTACCTATTTATTGTTACTGTTATTGTATTAGCATTTATATACTATTATAGTATGTATTAATATTTTGAATTAGTTTTTATTTTTATAGTTTTTTTTCAGTTTTAGTTTTGTCATTTTAGTACTTTCAGTTGTCATTTTAGTAATTTCACATTTTTGTTTAATTTAAGGGGTATCATCTATTATTTATATTTAATTGTATTACAGTTTTATTTCAAATTATGAAAATGTTTTTTAGTACTTTTAGTTAACAGCACTATTTGATTTAATTGTAAATTCTCATTTCCCCTATTTTTTACATTTAGATTTCCTTTGTCTTCATCTAGTGCTCACTTTAAAAACACTGTTGAACGTAATATTTAGCAAATCTCAAAATATATGTTTTTTATACTGTACATTATAATGTAGTGATGCCTAAATTCATTTGTTGAATTTACAGCAATTCATTTTAGTTTTTAGTGTTTTATTTTTAATTTATTTGGAATTTCAATATTGGAGCATATTTAATCGAAACAACATATAACTGTAACCAAATCCAAGTTCAGTTTTTAAAAGCAAAGTGTGTCTTTGCCTGCAGGTGTCTTGGAGGAGGCAGAATTCTACAACATCACACCGCTAATTAAATTAATCAAAGAGAGGATTCTTGAAAGAGACTCCAAGGCCACACAGGTAATGAGCAGGGCCTTTATCATGCCTCCATGTAGCTTCGTTTTATAAAAAAATAGTACTTTTTTCATTAGTATCCGTTTTTTCAGCTTCTTCACTTTCTCAGCACTGTATTTCTTTCCATCTCAGTTTCTACTGTACATTAATGACTGTGTTTGTGTGCTTATGCAACAGCCGTCGGTTTCACGCCCACTCTTGCTTTTCTTTTCCGTACTTGCCTTTTGGCATCATCCTCTGCTTCCCACCACATTCCGTTTTTACACTTCACCAGACTTCACTCTCTCTCTCTCTGTGTCTCTCATACAGCAGGTACCACCAAAACACGTGTACCGGGTGTTGCAGTGTCAGGAAGAGGAGCTGACCCAGATGGTGTCCACCATGTCGGACGGTTGGAAGTTTGAGCAGGTCAGCGTGCGCGCCTGCCGAAAACCCCGCCCCGGACTGCTCTGGACTGTGGGTTGGACTGACACTGAGTCGATTTCCCTTCCCCTGATCCTAATGTTCCCAGTGTCCAATTCTCCCCTCAGATTCAGAGTCCAGTAATGTAGCTGAAGTGTGAAATTAAACTTTTTGACATTTGTATTTAACTGGATTTTACATGGTCAGTTGCACCAAACCTTCTTAATCATATTATGTGTTTTTTGTAAAATGAAAAATTCTACTATATTATTCCGGCTTTGCCAGTTTGTTGTTTTGCCTATCCCCAATGATACTGTGCACATTAGACATGAGAAAAACTACATATATTTTGAAGTAATAAGGCTGATTTATCATCCATCACATAGCAATCGCACGTGTTTCTTAAAGGGACAGTTCACCAAAAAATCATGCTGTTCCAAACCTGTATGCATTTCTTTCTTCTGTTAAACACAAAAGAATTTGGTAACCAAACAATAGCCACATTTCCATTACCCTTCAAAGTGCACAAATTGAAAATACTCCCAATGGAAACATCAGTTTCATAAAAACTCCCGTATATCGCAAAAAAGTTGTTTTTTCAGACAATTCGAAAAAGGAATATTTTGCAAAACTTTAATAGAACCCATTTTATTCAAATTTACCAGTCACCTGATGTACATAAGTCACATGATCATTCTTTAATGTAGTATAACCTTCAAGAAACACCTCATACGTGGCCGCTCTCAAGTATACAGGGCTTTCCTTGCCATTAATGATTGGACAGTCCCTTGTTTACACTGCACACGTCTGCGTCACACCAATATCCGTCATCATGACATATCCCAAGAGGAAAAAAATGTCACAAAAATGTTTTAGTCATATAACATCGGTTAATGGAAACACTTCACAATAGTTTTTTATCGACATTTATAAAATATCGCAAAAGTTTTGGACAAATCTGTAATGGAAACCTGGCTAATGTTGGTGCTTAGTGAATTTCATTTTATGAACAAACAAACAGATGTCTCTCAAAATATCTTTTGTGCTGCACAGAAGAAAGAAATGCATACAGGTTTGGAATGACATGATGGTGAGTAAATGATGACAGAATGTTCATGAGCAATGCAGTGCTCATAGTGCAAGACACTGAAAAACATCCAAAAATGCATGTGTTTGTAGACCAACATTTAAAATTTCAACATTTAGATATATCAATAAATATCTTTTATTACAAAATGATTAGTTTACACAAATTATGCACCCATTGTTAATAATTACGCAGACATTGTTTACACCAGGCTTAAGCACAACACACTATCAGCACTATCAACACGTTAAACTCCTCTCTGAGAAGTTGACACATAATTATTTTGCTTTAAAGCACAGCCATAAACACTGCAGCTAAATCAGTCTGAAAAGAACACTAGGTAAACCTCATCAATAGACTAGCCAGTTGGTGGAAGACTAAGGTTGACCAACCTGACCTATCTCTGTTGAAAGCAATGAAGATGTTTTTGGTACAGCTGACCAGGCATTGGATCCATCTTAATGTTTTCCTTAATTTCCTTACCCCTTTCTTCCAATCTCAAGTACCTGTCATGATGAAAGACTCTCTTTCTCTCTCTCTCTCTCTCTCTTTCTTGGATGTTCCTTGCGTTTCAAGATGGTGAACATTGGCTCATCTTACAGCTATGGAACAGAAGACCAGACTGAGTTTCTCTGCGTGGTGTCAAAAGAGCTGCATACCTCGGGTGGAGGTTTGGAGACGGAGCAGAGCCACAAGACTAAGGTTGGAGCACCTACAGACAAATAAACTCATTTTATGCACTCCATGCCACTGTAAAGCACAGTGAATCATTCCTCAATAACATGCTTACAACCTACAAAATCTGCTTCTTTTCATCTCATTCCATATCAATAGCCTTGATATCCACTCGCACGCCTACTGTTCACATATTCATAAATCTTTTTCATTTTTTTTTATTTTTGCTATGCCATCATCTGTTGTGCTGCGATCCCTCCGGTTTCTGTTCACCCTGTTGTCCACTCATAACACAACTAGACCTCGGACACACAGGAGGAAGATGGAGCGAGGGAGGAAGAGGAGGAGGAAGTGGGAGAGAGAAATGCCACCCCCAATGAGTGGATTAGAGATTAGCAGAAACTTGTGTCAAAGGAATTGGTGAGGAAATCCCATCATGTTGGTTGTATTAGTGGTAGAGGTACAGAATTCTAGTAGTCGGAGGGTTTCGGTAAATTGCATTTCAGTGCACCAAATTAAACAACAATAAATCTATATTAGATTGTTTGACTGTAAAAATAGTCCTCTTATGTAAGGTTGTAGTTTTAGCCTTTTATGAGAACAGTGCACTGAAATGCAGTAGCCTTCACCTCCTAGCAACTCCCAAGCACGATTTTCCCTTGTAAGTAACTATTTCATTAAACACAATTCATAAGTGTGCTTACAATCTTGAATAAATATAGCTTTAAAATGGGATTTTTAGCACAGGTTATCAGCCCAGAAACAGTGACCGAATGACTCAACCGAATGACTCCTCAATTTTTAGCACAGCGTTTGTTCCATAAATTGCCATTGAGTCACTGCCATCTCCACCCATATCCACATCTTCAGCAAAAAAAATCTTTGTATTACATGGCATATACAAGGAGGCATATTTTCACACTCTACACTCTCCATATCAGAAATTATTAGTAATTATATATTTCTGTAGATATATAGTACACTGCCATTCAAAGATTTGGGGTCTGTAATATTTTTGTAAGTCCCTAATTCTCACCCAAGGCTGCATTTATTTGATCAAAAATACAGCAAAAACAGTCATTTTGTCAAATATTATTACAATTTAAAATAACTGTTTTCTGTTTTAAAGGGGTCATGAAATGGAGAATCAAGATGTTTACAAATATAAGAGATTACCCTACAATGAAAACATAATGCAAGTACATATACCGAAATTTAAGCAATCAAGCTAGCAAAAGTAATTACCACGCTGAAACAGACTGAAGCGATAGTTGTGGCTGCGCTGTTTCAGTTTCTGACTCGGGATCTGATTTGGGCTCAAATGTATACGGCTCTATCACAGTGCTTGAATTTCAAAACACACAACATGATATAAAAATAGGTATAGATATGGTTCGATGAAGTTAGCCAGTCACAGCAGTTGGCTTTTACTTCTGTCTCTGCAGGGTGTTTTTAAAAATGATTTTTACAAATATTAGACCTTTTTGGCAAACTTTGCAAACATTATGAACTAACCTAGAGAAACATAATATAAAATTGTTAAACTACATTTCATGATGCCTTTAGTACATTTTAAAATGCAATTTAATCCTTTATTGTGAAGCACAGTTTTCAGCAGCCATTACTCCAGTCGTCAGTGTCACATGATGAGAAATCATTCTAATTTGCTGATTTTGTGCCCAAACATTTCTTATTATTATTATAAATAATATTGAAAACAATTGTGTTGCTAAATATTTTTGTGTATACTGTGATATTTTTTTTCCAGGAGACTTTGAGCATTTATTTGAAATCTTTTGGAACACTATAAATAAATGTATCACTTTTGGTCAATATGATGCATCATTTATAATATATAATATAATTGATTTATTCTTTAAAAAAAACTCACTGGCCACAAACACTTGAACGGTAGTGTATTTCTGTGTCTATAATATCTTTTCCAACTCTCTTGCAGCTGTTCCAGATCCATGGGTCCCGGATGTAGGATACAAAGAATTTTATTTTTCTAGACATCCATTATCATGTGCTCATGATGCTGTTTTTATAGCCATACTTTTTTAGATTTGTTGACTTGAACAACGGGTATTAGCGGG
>JAUZSZ010000114.1:12162418-12173187 GCA_034780575.1 Labeobarbus marequensis | reverse complement strand
GGGGGAACAGTATGTGTACCGTATCATATGTTTTGGCACATGGCCTCGCACGTGCAGTCATGGCACGCACAGTGTGCATACAGACCAATCACGAAGCAGCAAAGATAGCCTATAGCGAAAATATCGCGTGCTTCACGTGCAGAATGAGGTCGCAGAGGTTCTTGCCCTTGAAAAAAAAAGAAAAAAGAAAAAGAAGACATCTTGCCTTTGAGTTTAAGACAGGTGATATACAATTTGTTATTCGGTAATGTTTCACTGGTTAAATTATTTAGCCAAGATGACATATTACAAATAAACAATCAGCGATTGCAGTCGTAGCCCATATTATTTGTGCAGGCTATTATTTACATATTTCAGTTACGGTTGCAGACCTTTAACATCTATACCTGGACCTATGTCATTACATTTTAAATATCAGTCCCAATTTTCATGTTCTACTTAATACAAACGACAGAATCATATTCCTACTAAGATGTTTTATTCTTTCATAATTTCATAACTTACTTGATACTTGAAATTTACACTTTTGCATCAGATTTAGCCAATTACTTGGTGCAACAAGATATGCAATCTACACAAAAGCTTTTAATAAAGACAGTCCTCATGCTCTTAATGTCATGACAGGATAATTAAAATGGAATTTAGTAAATACACACAAAAGCACAGACACCACTTAGGAAGAAAAGTTAGGTTCATGCAAATGTTCCCATATTATTAATAGTTTAATTGCATATACAGATTATCTAGCCACTGTATCCAAAACTTTGTGTTAGTAAACTACTTCTCAATGCACAATATTTGCTGTTGATGCTTAGAATCATGAAATGAAATAGTCCACATTATGTAAAATAATGCATTGCTTATTTGTGCAATACAACTGGAAACAGTCAATTTTCGTCTCATTTTTAACTTATGCACCACTTCATCTACTTAATGCACGACGTAGTATCATGTGTCACAAGTACAATCCTACAGCATACAAGTTGTGTCAGCTGCAGACTGTTTAGTGGGAATTCAGGTGAACTGGAGTGCTCCAGTTTACCTGTAGTGAGCCAATAGTGTAAATTCTTACCGTTGTCATCAATCGATGGGACAGAGAAGGGATACTCAAGCAAGGATTTGAATATTTCCGGAATTTCTGAAGACATCTCAAAAACAGTATCAGGTCAACACCTCGGAAAAAGCTGGATGTAGGAGATGCTTAATCAGATCTTACACTTCGTCAAACGGTCTCTCACATAAAGAATAAGCTGGTATAACACTGACAATCCAGAAAGTTTTTTTCTTGCGGTCACAAGGTCTGTCCTATCCAAGTTACTTAACTTGTCCCACCTCAAATCCCTTATTTCCATAGGGCTGAACATTTTGACCAATGAATATCGTTTCAGTGTGCCTGTTGTTTAATAGTCAATGAGGCGCAGTACTTTATTGGTCGTTCCAGCTGTATGTATTAGCTCAGTGAGCCAATCAGAATGAAGACAAGTTATCTAAGCCTGAAACATCTGCGTGTCAATGTTACGAAAGTGAGGGCAAAAATTCAGTTGCGTTATCAGTGTCATCTACTCTCGCGGCAGAGTCAGACCTATTTGTCATGTTTAAAAAAATGATACTAACTAGCTTCCTCTGTAACAGCGCAAAAAATTGATTTGTTTAATATTTCAGAATAACCACATTAAATTGAAATGAAAATTAAAGCTCTTTAAGCCCCTACCTCACACAACAAACGCCAACAAACTAGTCTGTTGGTTGGAGTTTGTTTTCACCCGAAAATTAGACTGTTTTATTAACGTCTACACCTACCTCAACACTAATCCTACCCCTTACATAGTAATAGTAATTATTGTTGTACAGTGTGACAAAAAATTACGTTGTATTGATGTGCGCATGCCCAGTAGAGCCGTATGTATCCCTTCAACCCACAACTGTACTTGTATTCAGGTACTGACTATTTATGAATAGCAATCTTGTTAGACAGGTTTTGGGGAGGGAACTTCTCATTCTATAGAGCATTTGATTGGACAATATATGCAGTACAAAAGTGATCAATATGAGATAAACATTTCCAAACAAACTTTTAAAAGGATTTCGAAAAAAGAACAATGTCTTGGAAAGTAATTAAATGAACATTACACAAATTTTCTAAAACAGTCTATTTATTGTTAAACACTTTCATGAGATTTAGTCCACTGTGATCAATATTTCACTTCCAACCAGGGAGAAAAAGGAGAAACAAAACAAAAGTAAAAATACAGTACAAAAAGAGGCATTGTTGTTTGTCCTTTTCATTTTCTCAAAACCCTGATTTTTCCTGGTTATCTAAGCAGGTGAAAAGTAAACCCATCTGAACAGAAACATCTCAACCAATATATTCCAACATTTGCTAAATCCCACATTCTTGTCTTTTTAGGCTGAACATGAATTACTATGAACATATTTCGGCTTTACACTTCATCTAGAAAGTGTGCAAAACAAAGGTCATTTAAAAATGGGCAATCTTCATAGTTTTCGATGTCCAGAGAGCCCAGAACATTCCAGTTCTGTGATAAAATAACCTCAAATGGAGAATGAGGATGGCGAGTAAATGACCAATACTGCAACCTTTAGACAGTCAACGGCCAGCAGTACTAACCCTATGATATGAATATGAATGATTCCAAACTCCATCCCATGTTTGAACAACAGAGACTTTTAACTGAGCTTCTTGGCTCTCAGGTTGTTCTCTCTCTCTCTCAATGGTTATGCACACTACCTCAGCATGATCACATTCCTCATAATATTTCAGATGAGAACTGTGCGCAAAACCAGTCTCCATTGCCAACCAGAGAACATTAACGATACACTTCCCTCCCCTATTTCTTTAAACAAGTTGTCTAACAGTGTATATATATCATTATACCGAAAGAGTAGGATTATTCGTTAAGGTATTTATAATCGTGTATAAATGTATTGTATAAGGCGCTATGCAGACAAACATAAATATCCATGTATGCTTTGTGTCCCGTCCCAGTATAGCGCTGTGAGGATCGAATCAAAACAATCAAGATCGTGGTGCAGAGGAAAGTTGCTAAGGCATGATGTCTCTTCACTACAACCACTCTATAAACCCTCTTAAGAGAGATCCCAGTTTTCAGGAACCTAACGATATCTAAAACACATCACAAAAGCATAACACTCTAAATGTTAACAATGTCACTTGCTTTTCATTGTGTTTAGGCTGAAAGAAAACAGACCCTAGGATCTCAATTCCTCTATTCTGGACAGCTCACTAAGCATACATAGACATAATTCACTGTTAAGTATTATATTCATACATGGATACATATAATTAAAGTGTTATACATAGCAATCAACATATACATATATCAATAGCATATAGGAAGATAGAAGTCATAATGGCAATCATTATCATCACTGTCATCATCATAATAATAGCAGTAGTAATAATACGATCCCTCGGTAAAGCGTACTAGGTCACTCCAGAATGTCCCTCTCAAGCTGGAATCTGTTACCAGGCCAAATCTTCACATGTCATCTAAATCCAGAAATTCAATGCAAAGTACAAACTTGATTCTATTTTCTATAACAAACCATCTCAGGGTGCTTCAATTACCATTCTATAGCATTATATTTGGGGCAGCAAATTCTCATGCAGACCTCACAAATCGGACACTTCTGGAATGACTCAAAAAAAAAAAAAAATCTAACCATCTAATCAGCAATACATGTCATATAGCATAGCTCAATAACAAGAAGTTCTATGTAATCAATACAAGGTAAGGTTATACTTAAGCGTAACTGCTAAGTTATCAATAATCATTAGTAGTATGCCAATATAGCAGATATATGTGTGTGTGCGCATGTGTGTGTGCTTGTGTATATATTTATATATATATCATGTCCACTGAAAGTAAGGACACGGCGTACTAAGGGTAGCACTGCATGTCTTGACAGTATATTATCAATATAACTACACATAGGCAGGGCAAGTACAGCTCTTTTGCCTATATTCTTGTAATGCATCTCCGTTCATGCTCTTAATATGAAATCAATAAACGGTACATATGGAGAACTAATGAGCTACTGGCCCGCGTTGAACTGTGGCGAACAAGAGTCTCCTAGTAGCATGTTTATGGGTGTTACAGATTATGCACTTCAAATCTCAATCTAATAGCTTGAACGAACAAACACAGAAGCATCTTCCAACCTCCAATCACACGATCAAAGAAAAAAATAATAATACAAAGTGTATTTTCAATCCAAATATTCAGGTCACTCAAGACTGCAAACAGCCCTTGTGTGCACTCTATCTCCTTTATCAAGCACTGACAAACTGTCACTCAGTGCAAATGGAAAGAATGAGGAAATCAGTGTCAGTGCAAGATCTGTGACTGCCATTATGCAAGTTGGGGTGATTTTTACTTACTTAGTCCATTATTAATCAGCTTGGTTTATCAAATACATTCGACATCCGGACAAATCTCAAATTTATTGTAAATGGCCACTTATGGCTGTACATTCAAACTCTTCTACCAATATGGCAGGAACACAGAGTTAAGCACCACTTCATAACTTCAATCTGATATCTGACACCACATACTTGACTGAAACATGAGTGGCCTTCATGACAGGTGCTTTGATTTAATATGGGGAGAACCAGTCTGTTTTGCTTTTGAGTTTAAAAAGCTCTGTGGGAATAGATCTTCAACTCCTCAAAATTGTGTTTAGGGAACGTAAAATAAACTGCCCTTACTTGAGTTAGCGGTAAAAGTACCAGTGTGCACTCACATGACACCCTATGAGCCTGTGCCAAGAGTCATGTCAGTGAGTGGGCGAATGTGATAATGTGATAATGGGTGAAAAAGCAAGTGGGGGGTGTGTATGTGGCAACAATCACTGTGTTAGTCATATAGTCAGGCGCTCTGCCCTGAAGGGCATCAGAGCCTGGTACTTCCCAGAGTGGCACTGAAAGAGTGAGAAAGGGCCTTAGAAGCTGACATCTGAACAGGAAGACTCATCCAGACCGCCTGTAACCACACACTTTCGGGCACAGGTCACAGATCCCCTCCACCACCAGACATCCGTCGCCCAACCTGTCAAAAAGAGCACAGATAAATCTGATAACACAGTTCAACAAACTAAGAGCTTTCCACTTTATCACACAAACAAACTACTTTCTGCTGCAACCACCCACCACTGACTCAGAATAATCAGTTGGCATGGCGATCTGTTTTTCCTCTGGGGGTGGAGTCATTAAGTTGCCATCTGCACGTCGGTTCTGATTGGTCAGTGAAAGCCACATCTCGTACATCTGCTGCATGTCTCTCACTTAGAGAGCACAGAGAGATACACAGCTTGTATTAAAACACATTAATGGATTAAGAAAACATCACTGAATCACACCCACAAATGAATAAAAAAATAAAGCTATAAATCATTCAGTTAAAGAAATGGATTCTCACAGTTGTTGTTTTTCATATAGGTCCACACATCCCGCTCCTCCAAACTGTGTGCAAAAGAACAGTTCCCAATATAGTGGCACTTCTTCTGTTTCATGACATGAACACACATCTGCAAACACAAACAGATAGTCAAAAAAAAAAGTTTGCAAAAGCATATGAGCCAAAAACGCGTAGTTATGTAACAATACTCAATTTCCAATTTATGTGAAACGCATATTAAATGGGAAACAATCATCTGTTTAAAATTCTGTACTGAGTTAAACATCACAGATGAGATATGTTTGCTGGCAACTCTTTCTGGTACAAAGCTCTCGAAAAGATCTGTTTACGATCAGTGCTTCATTAAAATTCAGCTAAAAATGAACAAAAAGCACTGTGTGCGGGGGCTAAAATGTTTCCATTTCCAAAACACTATTAACAATGTGGCCTTTTGGTGGTTCATGATACACATAAGATTATACATAAGTAATGTAAATTAAGAGGGCTGGAAATGAAAATGTCCTGATTTAACAAAACAGATGTAACTGATAAAACAAACAGAGATTGTAAGAATAAATCTTTTAGTCTTTGCTGTTTCCCATTCAAGCGTGAATAAAAACGTAGACATTAAACATTACTTGTAGGCTGCCTGCCATCCAATAATCTCAAAAGGTTTTGTGTTCTTACTTTTTGATGAAAAAAAAAAAAAGTTTCAGCTTTGTCAATTGTCAATTTTATCATGAAATTCTGACATACTTTAATATGACAGACCACTCAGTTCAAGTGTCAACTTGGAAAGCAAGTGAAGCAATTACCTGTTCCACTTTACTACTAGTTGAATATCAGAAGATATGCTTGATTTAAAAAACAACAACTTTTTTTTTTAAATGTGTCATGTATTCACTAGTAACTCGTGAGTTAGCTGAAAAAAAAAAAAGAAGAACTCTAGAGGGATCATTTAGCTGAATAAATGTACTCTATTTTATATAACATATACCTTTGCCTGTTAGTTATGTCTTAATTAATGTATGTTTGAAGAAATCTCATGTGAAAACTGTTGACAGTAAGGCATGTATAACAGCTGTTTAAATGTTTATATTTCAATACAAATTGGAGTAGAAACATGATATCATTATAGAGTTAATAAAAAAAATAACTGCCTTATGTTTAATTTAAATGTTTGTTTAGTTTTTATCCAAGAACTGATGATTATATCTACAAGAGCATATCTTGAAGAAATGTTTTGGTGCTGTTATTCATTTTAACATTTAATAAAATAGTAAAGAGAAGGTTCCCTGTATAGTTAACATTATTAGTTGGTAGCAACTTATCTTAAGAAAAACTGTCCTGTACCTGAAATATTTACAAATCAAATCAATATCTTATGAATACGAATCAATTTGTGAAATCTATACCAATACCAAACCCTAATAATTACAATAGTATTAAGATATTTACTAGAAATGTGTATTCAACCTGTCATTTGTCTGAAAAGAATGATACAGACTTGCTATTGATGGAAACTTTAGAAAATAAATATTTCTGCATAATTAACTTCCATTACCATAAATTGTATGATGTTTAACAGGTCATGAAAACAGCACCACAACTCAGTGTCAATGCTAAAACCTGCTTGTCTGAAGAACCGTTTCTGTTTCACAATTTAGTCAACAAAGGACTGACTTACATCATATTGTTGGGGGTAGGTACGGGAAAAAGGCAGCGGTCGCACTACCACCCACTTTTTCTTCTCAAATGATTTCACTAGCAACACCCTGCGCTCTTTTGTCCAACTGAAAAGAATAGACAAAGCAGAAAGAAGCATTATACCATAATTACACCAGATATTACACCAAATATCCTTGTTATTGACCTCAGGCAAAGCTGCTGTCTACTGTGTCCAATAAAAGCAGTCATATTACAACTGTTCCAGTAAACATTAAAGGTACGTTAATTTTTAATGAGCACATAATGTGCATCCTGGTGGTAAGATGATGCCTGCTTGAGTAAGGGAAGCTAACCTGTGCCTGGCTTTGGCAGTGCAGTACTTCAGGGACTTGTCTGGCTCATTGACCTGGCCCTCCCTCCAACACTGTCCACACACAAACTTCATCTTCAGATTCAAGCCGCACCCTCGACCGCATCCTACAAGTCCTCCTCCACCTCCTCCTGTGCTTCCGCTCCCGATACCATCTCCTCCTCCACTGACAACTCCTCCAGAGACCACAGCACTACTGCTGACACCAATGCTGTTACTGCTGCTCCCGCTGGGCTGGTGGGGCCCGAGCATGGGCTGAAGATGGTGAGTGAAAAAAGAAAGACTTACTAGACTTAAAACAACAAAATTTACATAAAATCAAATCTGCTGCTGGAGCAATCAAATAAAAAGACAAGATTCCAGCAAAGATGAGCATTTGTGAGACAGCACAGTGTTGTTGTTCAGCCTCACCTTCTGTCTCTGTGCATTCTGTTCCAATCTGTGCCAGTGTCTCTTAGACTCTTGCACCATCTCCTCATGGGTAATACCTGACCCAACACATAAGCACAAACAAAAACCATCAGTTGGTTTCAATAATCCTCTGTTAAACAAGGGGCAAAAAAGGCACAATTGACAGTAATTTCCTTCCTATTTTAATATCATTTAATGTCTTAATATGAAACCGGTCTCTTCTGTTCATAAAACCTGCATTTATTTGCTCAAAAATACAGTAAAATAGTAACATTAAGCCCTTTCACACATACAGACTTTTCCGGAAAATTACCGCTAAATTGCCGTAAAGAGATCATGTGTGAACAGGACCTTTTCAAAAATACTGGTAAATTCGTTCCGGCAATTTACCGGTATGAGAAGTTGTAACATTACCAGTAAATTGCCGGAATTCTGCTGTGTGTGAACGCAGAAGGAAAATTACCGGTATGAGCACGTACGAGTTCAGAACGCGCTGACGTAAGACGTCTACTCCCGGCCAATCATAACATTCTGACGCAGATGACGCATTCACTCCACACTTTCCCATGTATCCGCCCATGTCCGTCGAACAGACCTCTGTGTAGCCTATACACATGCGTTTTCTTTCTCAACTGTTCACATTTACTTAAGAAAAAATTTTTGCGTAAATTGTGTGATATACACAATCCCCCACGAAATTCTGGACATGATTAATTATAACACTATTACAGAGATTTGTGGAATAAAATTCCATTATTTTTTAGTAATTTTTCACCCCAGCCCTGGAAATTGCTGTTTCAAAATGTAATGGGTTTTTCATGTACAAACCCTAATAAAAGCAACTGATGCACTCTGTTAATCACTTAAGCTGATCCACCAATGTTTCCTCTCCCTCCTCTAATCACATGCCGGATCCGTCACCCCGCTTTGTCCCGGGACCTCGATATTTACAAATTAAGCACTGGTTGGTAGTAGTCTATTACCATGTCTCTGGGACAAAAGCAGCTGCATGCATGCGAAAGTTTGAAACAAAAATGAAACCAACAACAACAAAAAAAAACTGACGGCATATACCCCTCCTACGGCAATTTACTGGTATTACTGTGTGAAAAGGGCTATTGACAGCTGTAATAAAAAGGGGCGGGGCTACATTAGGTCTATAGATAGGATAAAATAAAATGCAGTCAAGGATAAATCTATTTGTGCTACAAACCGATGTGTTTATAATTACTGCAATACATAATGATAACAAATAGGCTACTATAACAATAACAAATAGGATCAGTTTGCAATATCAAGCAGCAGCTGTTTTGTTCAGCTAAAAATATAGGCTTAACTGAAAAGGAATGACAGGAAAACCTTGCACATTAAAGTTACAAATGCCCGTGCCTGGTTTTACTTTAAAAATAAGATGGATACTGTACATTTAGTCATTTAGCTAGCAGATGCTTTTATCCAGAGCAACTTACAAATGAAAAACACCTTAAGCAATTTGTCATACAAGAGCCATAAATACTTGCAATAGCTCAAAAGCCAAGTTTTGAGAGTAGGCTTACAGAATCTAGAACGGAATTTATTTATAGGACTTGCCTTTTACCGTGGTGGTGCTTTTAAGTGCTGACATAAGAGATGTCTTTAGCTGTTTCTGGAGTGATGGTCTCAGCAGATCAGGTGGAGGAAGGAGGCTGGCTCTACCACCAGGAAACAAAGGGAGTTAAAGTTTTGGAAAGTGACGTTATGATGGAACCACCATGTGCTGCTCACTCGTTGAAGACGAAATGGTTCATACGCTTTTAGGTGTGTGTTGAAGTTGGAGGATGTTGTTCCAGTGGCAGTCCTGAAGGCCATCATCAAAGCCTTGAATTTGACTCAGATGGCTACAGGTAAACATTGGAGCGAGACCAAAAAGGGTTTGACGTGGACTTCTTCTGGTTGATTTAAGATCAGATGCATGACAAATGGGATACTCCATGGTATAGCAGAATAAAAGTTATAAACATGCCCACAAAATCAACGCAAATAAAACTGGTCAAATGTGACTATATTAATGATTCATGCCCCGGTGCATGCTGGGTAGGAACAGGGCGAATGGGACTGAATTACAAAACAAGTTTTTTGAGGCTAGGCCTATTTGAACTAAAAAATGTATAAATCCAACTTACATGCTGTGCTTGTTGGTTCGACTTTAAAAATCATATTGAGTAGATTGCAGCAGAAAGAATGGCATCAAGAAGCAAAACTTGTGTTCATGAAAGTTTGGAAAACTTTGGAACACATTAAAGGTAAAAAAAATAAAAATAAAACATAGGCCTATAACTTGACCTAAGAATAATTTTAACATTGTGAAAAGAACTTAAGAACGATGCCACACAAAATAAATAAATATAAAAACCCAAAATAAATATTTATTGTATTACAGTATGTTTTATTTTGAGCTTTAGAAAGATGCTATAAAATAAATAATTAGCAGTTGTTATACTATTATCATGATTTCAGTATTTATTGTATTTTTGACGTTATTATTCCTTATTATTCTATTGCAAAATAGAACCCAAAGAAACAATTAAACCACACATAGGATAGAGTACACAATACTGTTGGTCATGTTAAATTTGCTCATGGTCAATAACCAGAGAGATGTGCATCGCATTCCAGTGGAGGAATCATTTCCAGCCAGTGAAACATTGATATCACTTGTGGCATCACACCTCCAGAATCCAATAGCGATGAATAATATGCAGGCAAACACACACAAGCACATAGACTTGGGCAAACACAATCTTCAGATAGCCCACTGTGCTAGCGTTATCTGTTGTTCATTCTATTCAACATGGCCATAACCGAGTCAGTGCCGCTATTGTGGAGATAATTCAGTTATGGCA
>JAUZSZ010000114.1:12136404-12146585 GCA_034780575.1 Labeobarbus marequensis | reverse complement strand
CTGAGACAGTAATATTGTAATGTAAGGAATTACTTTTAAATAACAGTAATAAGTAATATATAATGTATTACAGTTTGAAAGTAACTTGCACAACACTGCGCATAAGCAATGACTTCACAAACACACACTATATGACTTTAGAGCATAATTTTAACCAGTTTTACACTGTTAGACTAGAACAGCGGTCCAATGTAAGCCTGTATCCGAGCACATGCAGCCTGACCTGACTGGTGCTCTCAAATTACTACACTCTGCAAAAAAATGATTTTCTTACTCTGTATTTTCATTTCGTTTTCAAGTACTAGTGACCTTAAAAATATATTTATTTTAATTTATTTTTTATTTTAAGTTGATATACTAAAATAAATCAAATTATAACTGAAATAATAAAAGGCTATATAGAAATATAAACAAAAAAATGCTAAAATGACAAACACACATAATAATAACAACAACGTTGCTAAAACTTTAAGTTACTACTGTTACTACTGTTAATATATTGTAAATGTTACAAAATTTTACTAAATATATTGCTATTATCTTGCTACTGTTGGTATATTAAAATTACTTGAGTTTGGTTTATGTATATGAGTTGCAATATCAAAATAATACATACATGTAGTCACAAGACAGAAGTAGATTTAGGCGATGCTCACACAAAACACAGATTCTATATTTGTCAGTCACTCAATCTCACATGTTGACAGCTGTATAAAAAGTGTGAATAATTCAGCAACTTTCTAGGTGATCAACTTTTTAAAGAATTTTTTATGAGCAAAACTTTCATGGATGTTGAGTCTTAAACCCCCCACAATTCACAATCTGTATAAAAATGTTGTTTTCTTTAATTAAATAGTTACTGTACCTGAACCTGAAATGTAAAAGCAAGCCGAACCTGGCCCTGCATGCATTACAGTATGTGTTGTGTAGCAGACCACTAGTGTGAAGCGAGGACAAGATCAGAAACAAGCCACAGGAGAATTTGTGAATCTATATATTATAGAGATACAGGCCTCCAAAGTGCAGATTTGTGTGTGTGTCTCATCCTCGTCTCTGGCTCGGTCCTGTCACTCAGTCTCCTGGTGTGTGTCTTCCTATCTCAGGGGCTGCAGGGGCCCCTGCTGTAGAGCCTCTCATCTGCTCTCATTGCCTCCAGCTCTATGCCATAAGTGCATTGATTTCCATGTATGTCTAATTACTGCTCATAATCTATTCATTCTAGCTCCGGCAGAGAGCAGCAGCTGTCCCTGCACTGGCTTCTAACACCCGCACACCCACAACACACACACACACACACACACACACTGATTTAATCACACAGCAATATGATATAGACACATGTGCTTTACAGTTATACAGTAAGTGCTTTAAAAACAGAATGTACCAGAAGATCTAAACCATGGTGAAGCCTCTCCTACACACTGCACCTCACAGCTACAGTACCTGAGATTTACTATATCATATAAAAACTATATTTTCCAAGGCAGAGGTTTGGGATTGTAAAATGTGACCCTGGACCACAAAACCAGTCATAAGTAGCATGGGTTTATAAAATCATTAGGATAAAGATCATTTTTCATGAAGATGTTTTGTAAATTTCCTGCCGTAAATATATAAAACTTAATTTTTGATTAGTAATATGCATTGCTAAGGACTTCATTTGGACAACTTTATAGGCGATTTTCTCAATATTTTGATTTTTTGCACCATCAGATTCCAGATTTCAAATAGTTGTATCTCAGCCAAATATTGTCGTATCCTAACAAACCGTACATCAATGGAAAGCTTACTTATTCAGCATATATATGTGATATGTATAATATGTATATATTTCAGATATGTATAAATCTCAATTTCAAAAATATTGACCCATATGGTTTCATGGTCCACGGTCACAAATGTGGAGTTTTTAGTGACAGCTTGTTACATTTTTTTTTACGCCAGTAGGTGGCAATGTGTGCCTGTCTTTATGAGTGAGTTATTAAATCTTTCATTCATCCAATTCTTTCAAATTCACTGAACTACAGCCAGTCTGCTTTGACTTAAATATTTTCATAGTAGTAACTGGCAATATGTCTTTAAATGTGTCTCTAAAATAAGCTTCTTCTTTTTTTTAAATCAAAATGTTATAAGAAATATCACACTCACAATTGTGCTGAATATAGCACATGTAATACTGGTTAAAGGGACAGTTCACACCAAAATTAAAATTCTGTCATCATTTACTCACCCTCATGTTGTTCCAGTCCTTTATGACTTTCTTTCTTCCATGGAACATAAAAGATATTTTGAAGAATTCTCCTAATCAAACAGTTTCAGTTTCTGAGATGTTTCTTAAAATATCTAAATATATTTTATGTTCTATGAAAGAAAAAACAACAACAACCTTGTAAGACATGTCAAGAAATTAACACATCGCCACCTACTGGCATATAAACGTAACAACATCACAGTGCTGGTATTCATGATATTCAGATCAACAACATGAGTCATGACATTTATATATTGATAATAAAATTAACTGATTTACTTTTTTCAAAAAGGAGAACCGAACACTGGGGATATTGATATTACCATACACAACACAAAGCTTTGTTTTATAAACAAAAATACTATTATAAAACCGAATCCTTAAGTTGTTAATGACAGAGTTGTTCAATTCCATATTTTGAATGAATAATGCCTTTGTCTCTGAAAAGGTCTTGGACTGGCTTTGAACTTCCAACCATCACTGATTATGCTGGGGTCTTATTTTGATAAACACAGACCACTTGCCAATGGACTGGCAGCAGCTGGAAGCCCTGTATTTCTGTCAGTTCTTTCTCCATTAGGACAACTGCTGCTCAACCACTATGGATGGAGAGGAGGCTTTTTCATCACTGGTGGTCTTCTGCTCAATTGTTGCACCTGTGGAGCAATTATGAGACCCCTGAAATGCAAAGAAAGGAAAGTGATAGCCTGTTCCCAAGAGCTCAAGGAAATGCTGCCTCCTGAGGCTGGACAAGAGAATATTGTTTGTGAAAACAATAATGATAAAAAGCCCAGTAAAAAGAAGCTTTTGGACTTCAGTGTACTTGCTGACTTAGGGCTTATTATCTATATTATTGCAAAATTTATAGTTGTCCTCGGCCTATTTGTTCCAACTATTCTACTAGTCAACTATGCTAAGGACCAAGGAGTGCGTGACCAGGATGCTGCCTTTTTGTTGTCTATTATAGGATTTATTGACATCTTTGCTCGTCCCACGTGTGGCATAGTGGCCGGTTTAAAATGGATCCGACCCAAGATGCCTTATTTCTTCAGCCTTGCCTTGCTCTTCAATGGCCTAACAGATGTTTGTTCAGCGACAAGCACAGACTATAAGGGGCTTGTTATCTTCTGTGTGTTCTTCGGGCTGTCTTATGGCATGGTGGGTGCTCTGCAGTTTGAAGTGCTGATGGGTATTGTGGGAAAAAGTGGTTTTTCCAGTGCACTAGGCCTAGTGCTCCTTATTGAGGCAGTGGCTGTGCTGATTGGACCTCCCTCTGCTGGTAAGTTACGATGAAAACATGTATTAGATTGAATCATCTGCTATGAAATGGTCATTTTATAATAAATTGGTAAATTTAATAAATTATGTTTTCTTTCATGTATTTTTTTCCCCCACAGGTTATTTGGTGGATAAGTACAAGAACTATGAACTGATTTTTTACATGGCTGGAGGAGAGCTGATCACTGCTGGAATATTTCTTGCCCTTGCATCATTCTTCTTTATTAGCCGAAAGAAACACAAAGACACTCAGCAGAAACATCATGGTGATGTGGCAATCAATCAGATAAACAGTGGAAAAAGCTGAAATTTGGGACATTTATGTTCATTTAATTATATTTTGTTATGTATTATGTACTTATGTATTATGAATATTAGTGTCTTATATTGTGTGTGTTTTTAGATTTTCCTAATTTCTAACTCTTGCATATAAATTACACAAAATAATTCCACAATCAGCAAAACCACGTTTGAACGTGGGTCAGTGAGAAATTAGGATATCTGAGACAATAAAAAGGATTTTGAGTGCCATGTTCTTAAAAATGTTATTTTATTTTCATGTTGGTTTTATGTGCTGTAGGCCTATATACAATTTTAAAAATGCTGGGTAAATATTGGACAGAACACATGCTGGGTTGTTTTCAACCAACACCTGGGTTAAATGTTTAACCCAACCTTCTGGGCAGTAACCCAACCGCTGGGTTCGTCCATATTTTACTCAGCGCTGGGTTGTATTTAACTCTGCATTTTTTAGAGTGTATATACACAGATGTTTACTTTTTTTACTGAATCTACATAAAATCAGTTTTGTTAACGGAAACTATTTTAAAAACATTTTTCTAATTAAAATGAAGACAGAACAATTTAAATATTGTATAAATGGATGAATGTCTTCAACTTAAAAAAGGGGGGAAAATAGAAACGTTGCCTTGTAATACTCAATCTAGTAAAACAAAAACTGGAAAAAAGATAAATAGAACTATTAAAATTGACAAGCACGACTAAAACTTTCAAATTAAAATAAAAACTGCAAATACAAAACTAAAAGAAATAATATAATATATCATCATATAATTTTAAAATTATATATAAACTATTAAACACCACTGCATATAAGGAGAAATGTCGCAACGGCTAACTTCCTCTGTCGTAGAAACTATTTGGGATCTGATTGGCTAACCCAGCTGTCAATCATCAGCAGTACGGTCGCCTGACGTCACTCTCAGGAAGCGGTAAAATAGAGCTTTCCGCAGCGAGGTCGCGTCGTATTTAACTTTAAAATAGCCTATTTTAAGGTACGCGGAACACAATAAAGTTATTCAGTCCTCTCGGGTACATTTAATTTTAGGACCAGACTTAATCTATTTTTTTTCCTGAGGGTTTTCACCGTCACAGAGTGTCTCAACAATGCCGAGAGGAGGTGAGTATCGTGTGCTTGCTTGATCGCTTTCTAATGCTTCCAGTAAACCGCCAGAGCTAGTATTATGAAAAGGGAAATTTGAAGTGAAGGTGAATTTATGGCCCAAGAGGATACTGTTAATGGTTCGAGCTTTTCTGTAATGGGTAAATCACGGTGTATGTACCCTAGCACAAACCTCAGGCCTTGCTGGACCAGCCACATGGATTGTCTGAGAAGTGTTACAGTTAAATCGACGATTCTTATTCATGCTTAGCTTAATTATGGTATTACATAGCTGCGTGTATTGTTATTGTCTCTCTTTTTAAATCTTTTTAATGTGTCTATTTTTTTTTTTTTTTTACCTTGCCCCACCACCTTAGGCAAAAAGGGCCATAAGGGCCGTGGGAAGCAGTTCAGCAACCCTGAGGAGATTGATCGGCAGATGAAAGCTCAGAGGGAAATGGTGAGTCTACTTAGTGTTCATCTGCTGTCACTTACTCACTCCTGAAAGCGATACATTGGAGGTGATGTTTGCTGAGCGTCAATTTGTGTTATGGAAACTCTGATTCATCTGGGTGTAGGAAGAAAATGAAGGGGCTGAACGTGGCAGTTCATCAGAATCTGAAGAGGAGAGCAGCAGCGACGATGAAGTATGAGATTTTAATTAAATTCACCTAAAGTGTTCACCCAGAAAGGAAAATTATTTACCCACCCTTGTTTCAAACCCATAGGATGTTGGTTAATCTTAGAAACATGAATAAAGAGAGACTATTTTTAATGAAACCTGGGAGATTTCTGTTCCTCCTCTGAAATTTGGATTGAGTGGAATTTTGATGTTTCAAAATATTTATAAAGATATTGTAAACGTAATCCATATAAAATGAGTGGTTTAATCGAAATATTTGGAAGAGACACAGTCGCTTTATAAGATGAACAGATTTAATTTAGGTTTTTATTCACCTATAAACCCACATACAGCTCGTCAAATATGATAAACACAAGCTCAAACTGACTTTACATGAGTACCAAAGAGGTTTATTCTAGTGTATCAGACTAAGCAGGTGCAGTTGAGCTTTTGTTTATAATATTTTGATGTGCTCTATATTTGTGTGTTGAATTGATCAATATTTATGAATAAAGGTCTAAATTAAATCTGTTCATCATATTAAGTGAACTTGTCTCTTCAGAATACTTGGAACCACTTTTTCAAATGGATTCATATGCATTACTTTTACAATGTCTTTTTGTAGTTTTTAATGCTATTTGGTTACAAGGACTTTTAATGGATGGACAAAAATGATGAGAGAATATTAAAAATATCTTCATTTGTGTTCCAAATATGAATATGTCATGTGGGTTTTGAATGGCATGAAGGGTGGGTAATTGATGAGAGAATTTTCATTTTTGAGTGAACTAACCCTACAATATTATGATTTTGTTATTAGGGAAATAGTTTCATATAAGATGGTGATATTGTTGCAGAGGTTGTTTTTGATTTCTGAAGTTTTTCTTTATTTGTTCTCTCTCGAAACAGCCTAAAAGGAAAGGTGTAGAAGGACTAATTGAAATCGAGAATCCGAACAGGGTCTCCCAAAAGAGTAAGAAGGTTGTGGAAATAGATGTCAATGCACCTAAAGAGCTCTCACGTCGGGAAAGGTATGTGGGACAACATATACTTGAGAAACTCAGAGTCAAATAAACTGTCGTTTTACTGCTTTATTTATGTGTTTCCTTGTGTAGGGAGGAGATTGAAAAGCAGAAGGCTAAGGAGCGATACATGAAGCTGCATCTAGAGGGGAAGACGGAGCAGGCCAGGGCAGACCTTGCCAGACTGGCCATTATAAAAAAGCAGAGGGAGGAGGCAGCAAAAAAGAGAGAAGAGCTTAGGAAAGGTGAGTTGATTGTTTTCTAATGAGAGATTAACCAATAGTTTGCATTTATTATATTGCATATAATATGCACTTGCATATTGCTTTTCTTGTTGATTTTGATTGCTTCCATTGTCCTCATTTGTAAGTCACTTTGGATAAAAGCGTCTGCTAACTGACTAAATGTAAATGTAATAGCTTCTATCCAAAGTTGTGAATTTAACTTATGCACAAAATTGGAATGTCACAAAAAACATTTGCGAATAAAGCGCCGTTTCTGTGCAGTGAGACAGTCCGCTGGTTGGCTCAGTTAAGTTGTCCCATGTTCACATGACTTAAAAAATGTTGTGTATCGCAGATTTATTCAGTAAACATGTTTCCATTGTAGTTTATGTGCATGCTTTCTTATCGGTTAAAAAATGTATCTGACTCAATTGAGTGCATACGTTTTTATGCGCATTTTTAGAATTTATGCATATCTTGGTATTTCCATTCATTGTTCATTTTTTTAAATACGATATCCCAAAATGCACACAAAATTAGGTGGATGGAAATATAGCTAATGATAACCCAAATATAATGGACAAAGCATTGTGCTTTGTGTTGTGTTTATGGTGAGAGAGGACCAAACCAGAGCCAGTGGGCCAAAGTTTGCCCATAATAACCTTTGATATGGCTTGCCATACCATAAAAAAAATTATATTACTTATTAAAAACTAAAAATATTAATTTTCATTAACTCACCATTATAAGTATAGAGAATATAAGTGAATTTGTACTTATGTACTTTTAATATAATAAAGTTGGATATAATGCATTTACTTCTGGGCCAAGGCCCTCAATCAAGTTTCACTTTTGGCTTTTCATAGTAAAAAGTTTGGGTACATCTCCTCGAGATAATACTGATGGACTAGTTAAATGGATGGTCTATCCATAAAAACTCCTTATTTGTGGGTGAACTATCAATTTAATAACTAATAATGACACTGATCTTGTCTGCTTCTCTGCTTTTTCCTTTTTTTTCAGAAAAAGAAGCAGAAGAGGCAAAGTCAAAACGCTAGTCCAAGCATCATCCTCACAGGACAGGGCTTTTCTGGGGAGGGAGGGAAGGGGACTAGTTATTTAGAGGAGACAGCTCAGGGGAATTTGTACATGTCATTCTTCCATCCATTCAAGGTTGGAGGATCTGGACATTTATAGGAAGTCAAATGGGAGTTGGTGTATGGTGTTGGAATTTGTTGGATTTTTTATTTTCAGCACCACCAAACTTCACTCACCTTATCCCTCCTGACACATTCACTGTGCTCAGACTCTAAAGCTGCTGGAGTTTACTCTCAATTTCTACATTTCTATGATGTTATCACCATTACATTAGATTGGGATTTTATGGAAGAGTGAGGTAGGGTCGAAGAGCCGATAGGGAAGAACGAAGCAGGTTGTAGTGTGGAACAGTCGAACACTAACTAGACATTTTGTCTTTGTATGTAAAGGACAACATCAGCCCTTCTACTATACTGTCTTTTGTCAATCTTTGTGGCCTCATTCTGTTTAAGTGCAAAATGCATCTGTACTCATTTAAAGATTAATAGAAGGGTATTTTGGTTTGTGAAATCAGGGCATGCTGGAACTTAATTCTGCAGGTTACATCCTTGTTTAAAATGTTAATGTTTTTAAGCACTTAAACACAATATAATGCAATCTCACAGAAAAAGGCATCACTATCGACAGAACAGTATTAAAGTAGCTGCTTCAGCACAGCTGATGGAGCTGTTGCATGTCTCTGCATTCACCACATCATCTTCTGTAATTCCCCTTTACTCAGGGGTTTTTCTTTTCTCTTCTCTTGAGGTGGGATCATTGTTTTTTTGTTGTTGTTTATTTTTCACTACCAGACTCACTGGTGTGCCCTCATAGTATTTTGAAGAGTTTTATGCTTTAGCCCATTGCTGGGACCTGACTTGCCTTGACCATTTAAGGACAGCAATATTACCTTGATGATGTTGATGGTGCAACATTTTTTCCAGTTCTTAAACAATTATTTACAAAGTATTTTAACATTTGTAAAGCATTCACCAGTACTGAAATAAGTATTTACATTGGGTATTGATATGAAATCAGTGGAATTCCTTATTTGAAACTTTGTTGTATACAAATAAATAAATTGGTAAATGAATAAAAGTGTTTTCTCTTTGTCAGTCAATACTTTTTACATTTCAACACAGGGATATTGAATTCACATTATTGATGTAGTGATAGTTGAGATTTGAAAAAAAAAATATTGAAAGCTAATCGAATATTAAGTTCTTTTTTTTCTTTTTTTTTTTTATTCATTGAAAAGTTCATTTTAGAAAGCATATTAATTCTAAGTCTGAGATTGTTCTTGACGTTGAGAATCCAGAAGCTGAAAAAATGGTTGAGAGGAACAGACCCGCATGTTAATCACATTTTTAATCGATTGTTTACGTATTCTCAGAGATCATTTAATAAGAAATGCTTATTGCTTCGGTGTAGCATAAGTTACCTCATATCCTGAAGCCGAACAGCGAATGTCACGTGTTCCCGTTGTTTTTCTTAACGCTGATGTGAAAGGACCAATTATATGCGCCTGCGGTTACACGAAAAGATGTTTTCCAGTTTTCAATATTGTGTAAAATAACTGAGCAATAGTTTATTATACTAAAGTGAATCAATAATTTTTTCATGTAAATAACAGAGATCAGTCCGCGGTATTTAAATATTTTAAAAATACGTTTATTATACGATGCTTACGATTATGACGAATCAAAAAACGCCCAATGCGGATTAATCTAGTCACTAACCATATTTTGCGTGAGCCAGTATGCTATGAATTATTTCTACATGCATACATACATTAGAAACGATATTGTATTTTTCTGTTGCAGCGGGCCCCCTGTAGGAGGCTCCATTTCCCCCATCGCATGTTTACTTGGGGGACATTCCACTGGTTTCAGTTCATTGTCTTAACCACAGTGTCTCCCAAGGTGATAACTATAAATTTTATATATATATATATATATATATATATATAAACATTTCCCCTTTCACCTATCTTTCATATCCTGCTGTTTGCACATGCAAACAGTGCATTTTTAATAGTTGTAATGTGATTGACACTTGATTGCCAAAGGTAAGGTAATGAAAGGAACATTTATTAAAGCCACAAAGTTAACTATGGTCAAGCAACTATACCACGTTTACGATTAATACAGATGCATATGGAAGTAAATATGTCCATTTTTAATTCTCTTTCTACTCCATCCACCTCACTCATTCAGTTGTATATATACAGTATACAGGTGCTGGTCATATAATTAGAATATCATCAAAAAGTTGATTTATTTCACTAATTCCATTCAAAAAGTGA
>JAUZSZ010000114.1:12059071-12070531 GCA_034780575.1 Labeobarbus marequensis | reverse complement strand
GTTTTGGATGCTATCCTTTTCTTAGGTACTGTATTGTTTCTAGATATCCCACTAGAGGGAGGCATATCTTTCAGTTCACACCCTTTATCTTTATGGGACATGCCTGTTATCACTGATCCTTTGAGAGCCACACCAACATTTCTCCCATTCTTCAGAAGCATCCACCATTTGCCCTTTACCTCTTTAGATAGCACTAGGCCCTCGATGACCAAGCTTGAAGCTTGCAGTTGGTTAGATAGCATCTTTGGAGTTACTTATTAACTGTCCTACGCTTTTATTGGTACAATAGAGGCCAGTATAAACACAACCGCCGGAACCAAGTACGAGTATGTATGTTACCTCCTTG
This sequence comes from Labeobarbus marequensis, assembly GCA_034780575.1. Taxonomy (NCBI): domain Eukaryota; kingdom Metazoa; phylum Chordata; class Actinopteri; order Cypriniformes; family Cyprinidae; genus Labeobarbus; species Labeobarbus marequensis. The sequence goes on along the minus strand of JAUZSZ010000114.1, from coordinate 12,070,185 downwards.
TAGTTGTTATGTTAGTGTTTTTGCAGTGTATTCTGTATAAGGGGAGGATTTCTTTTAATAATATAGACGTTGTTGTAACTTGCACTAAGCAGTTTTGTATATTTAGGAGAAATTTGAATATCCTAGAACATTTTGGCAAGCTATTTCTGTACGTTATTATTCGGAGAGTGGTTTAAAGTAACATAGGAAGCACTGTTACGTTTAAAAAATATATATATATTTTGTGGAAACATATTTTGAAGTTACACTAAGATGTTCTTTGTACTGTCATGTTATTTTAAACAGAGCAGTATGTATTACTATGTCAAAGTTGCTTCTATTTTTTTCCCTTGATGCTCTGGCCTAGGAAACAATAAAGGATTTTGTCTGTATATATGTTTGTGCAATAGTGTTTTTTTTTTTTTTTTGACTCAGTGAATACACATATTTCTATATACAATATATACAACATTTATTTCAATTAAATGATATAAAATAGACAATGAATTTACCATAGAAAAATACAGATAATAAATACAAACATCAGTTGTTGTTTTTTTGTGCTCTCCCCTCTTACAAAACATTCAGCACATTGTTCTGAAGCACAGGTATCATGGGGATGATATTACCAGGTTAGATTCTCAGTACTGATGACGACATTGCTAACTAAACAATTAAAAAAAATCACCAGCGATATCCACGTTTAACATGGCCGATCATTACCTGATCATACAGTATCACCCCGTTTACTGGAGTGAACCCGGCTTGTAGTCGGAAGTTATCCTGACGACCGTGGTTTGTGATGTGATGTTCATGTGATATCATTTTTGTCTTTCACTTTCCTTCTGTCACTTTCCTATCCTCCTTTTTTCCCTCCCGTGTGAGCCACAAGTGCTCACTTCTCCTTCTAGCTGCTCTCTTCCCCATTTTCACATCTTCCTCAGATTCCCCTTTCCTATCGTTTTTCCCTCGGATGGTATTTTTTTAATATTCCAGCTGTCCAAAATATTCAGATATGTTCTTAATCATAAATAGCAAATAATATATGTGGTCTTGGTTTTAAATACAAAAATACCACTACAAACAAGTCACTCTAATATTAGCACAAATATGACCCTCACACATACTGAATCATATTACAAGTAATAAGGCTGTATACCTTACCATTACTAAACTACTAACTCATTACAACAAGTAAACATTACAAAAACACACAATAATTCAAACAATGAACCCAAACTAGTCAATCAGAAGTAGTATTTAGACCAATCACAGCACAAATTACCTTCAAACATCTTGTTTCGAACACAAATAAAATAGCTTTCATGTCTGTTGTTGAACATTTGTCTTTTATACAAACATTAAAATATATAAATGGCATGTATCAATAGATCTGCACGTTCTCTTGTCCCATGACTCAGTAATATCATGGAGATAATCCAGCAAAACTAACCAGCTTCTGAAATGTTGGTGGTCCCACATGAAGACAAGTTGTTAGGACAATTTTTTTTTAAACATGTATCACCATCCAGAAAGCACAGTAATGGGCATAAATAGCATTAACGCTATCATTAGCAATAGCTTTATAAGTGCAGATTTATACACTTGTCATGATATTCGAGGCCACAACAACAGTACTGAGATTATTTGTGGACATTTATATACGTAAGTGAATCTGTAATTCCCAGCTGGTACTTGTTTTTCTTCCTGTATATGTGAGTATACATGTTCTGTCTGTCTGTGCGATCATACTGTGTACCTATGTGTGTCTGCGTATCCATGTGGAGCCCTAGGATGCTCCTTGCTCTCTAGGGGTGTGCACCTGCTGCGGTGTCTTCACTATGGTAATGACGGAGGCTGTGTTCAGACGGGGTGTGGTGGCCAGCAGACTGCCTCCTCCGGATTCCAGACCTCTAGCGAAGCGCTGCAGGGCAGCGAGACGGGCACCTAGCCCTTCCAGCTCCCGCCGCATGCCTGCGTTCTCGGCTCCCAGCCGCTCCACCTCCCGCTGCAGCTCCTTCTTCTGCTGCTCCAGGGCCTCACGCTGGGACACGCGCTTCACCCGGCAGCTCGCTGCGTAGCCGCGGTTTTTCAACGTGCGTCGCCTCTGCTTCAGCTTCTGCACTTCCTCGCGTGACAAACCGCGCAAGTGCATGTTGAGCTCGCGCACCGACAGCGACATGAGCTCACTGTCGCTCAGCACTGGGACGTTCTCCCCGCATTCCCTCTTCACCTGAAATAATGGGACATTATTTGCATTGTAAGATATATATGTTTTTTTACTGTAAAATGGCAACTATGGTTGCCAGAAAATTCACCCTAAAAATATAGCAAGAATGTTTCAGGTATTACCGGATGGAATATTGGTGCCTGTGTAGTTTTCAGCATACAACCGCATATTTAATTAAATGCTATAATGTTAATATGCAAAAATATGCTTTTTACCTAAATGTACTGAAACAGCCAACATAATAATAGGGATGGTAAAAAAGAAAGCCACATGATGAATCAGAGTTCATCATAAGTGGCCTGTCCATAAAATCTGACCAATACTCCTTGTATAAACAGTTCACAGGGCCATACACAAAGACAAAATGCCATCAGAGTAACAAGACTAAAATAACACAATGAACACTAACTAAACATGAACGAGAAGAAAGGAACAATAAAATAAAACTGCGTTGATGTCACAGTGTGACTTCTGGGAATGTCTTTTTTTCATAAATTGTGGCAATTCATAGTTTTTACCAGTGAATATACCATAAATTTGGCAGTATTTTACAGTAAAATTACATAAAGCCATGTTACACCATTCACAGTTTCTCATTTAGTGTATATAGTAAATTAACTTACAGTTAACCAATTAACATGTTTTACTCTAGCATTTTTTTACAGTATATTTGCAGAATGTGACCATTTACAAGTGTTTTCATTAAAAAGATCTTTACCTTCAGGGCTTTACTGGCTCTGCCGTCTGAAGTCATTGTCTGGATTTATGTATCCCTGAAACCTGTAAATGTCATATAAACCCATTAAGTGAAAATGTACATGGAATAAAGTCACACTATACTGTGAATATAGTCAAAGCTGCTAAAGGCCGTTGTTAGGTTGCTTGACTCAGCAAAACAATTATATTCACAATACTGCAAATTCTTTGAGTGCCTTGATTTAATTAAATAGTCAAAGCATAATAAAAATATTACGGACTCAACATTTTAATTAAAATGTTTTGCCAAGTGACATCTTCCACTAGAAGGCATAGAACCCGACATAACAACAGAATGATGTTATACAACAGAAATAATGCGAGATGCGCCGTGTTGATGATTTGATATCGGCCGATATATCTGCCTATAGTTGCCATTTGTAATCATCAGCAGTTTCTTTATTTCTGAAAAATTCTATAGGATTACAGAATCAATTGCCATCTGAAGTATATATGTTTATTTTACGGATCCATTCCTTTAAAATTAATTGTTTCTAACTTAAATAGTTAAAATATAAATTTTATATCGGCCCCCAGGGGACCAAACATTAAAAGACATCGGTTGACTACTATGAACAGGTGTATGGCGTCTTAGCAGGGTGGTGGATTTTAACACATAATAAGGAAGACAGAAGACAGGAACTGTGCATATAAATATATAATGTGGTTTGTGTGGTCAGCTTGTGAACAATCTTAAGACCATTTAAAGACAATAAACCTCTGGTTCTTATTTTCTTTTTTCTAAATCTAGGCTTCCTGTATCCAAAGAGTAGCACTTTTTTCTTGACAGTGAATCATGACTGGTCAAAGTCCAGATGAAGAAGTGAACGCTGCTGACCATGAGTTTCCCGTCATGCGTGGGAAGCGCGCCTATCATCCGCGCGCGAGCTGCTGCCTCAAACAACCGACTGCGCTTTTCCACACAGTCACAGTGATTCAGCACAACTCCTCCACTCCTGACTTCACAGCAGCTCCTTACTTTCCTTTCACATTTCGCGTTTCTCATCATTTATAAAATTCCCAGTTACTTAGTCACAACAAATATTACCACTCACTTATTAACAGTTTATAAAACTCCTATTTAGTAAACAACAACAACAACAACAACAACACAAGTCTTGGGCTGTCATTTTACCCGAAACGACTTGAGGTTAACATGCTCTTTAAGTATCGCGTTACTTACAAAGCGACAATGTAATAAAAAAAATCAAATATAACTTATAATTATGAATAAAACAATAAAGGATTATAACAACGTAAGAACACGTTTATTACGTAAGATACTACTAGTTCAAACCAAACCAAGATTTTGCTAACTAGTCGTTTCTCCTCGAAAACAACATACATTTTTACACGTTTTGAGTAGTTCTGAACATAATACATACAGTTATGCTGAAAACAAATACATATTTTAACTATCTGAACCGACAACATCCAAGCAGCTATTTCCTTATTACGCGTTAGCTTGTTGCTAACACCTAACAGCGTGATAAAAACATGCTATTCGCGCTCATAGAGACTAATACTATTAAAAATGTGTAAAGTAAGACTCTAAATGATATGTTGATATAAAATCTAAACCATAACAGTATCAGTAGTGGATATTACGTTAAAAGAAACACTGAGCGCATGTTAACGTTACAGCGGATTTGCTAACACCCCTCCGTTTCCTTAATGTAAACAAATGACGAAAGGAGAAAAAATAGAAAATCTTGCCTGGTGTTGATTTCTCCTCTTTGCTGATTTCACACGAAGATGAATATACGGATCAGTCCACGATTCTCGCCGCTGGGTCGGTATTTCGACTGACACACGTTATCGCAGCACGGCCCGTGTTTGGACGGACTAGAAAGCTAAACGCCTTTTTCCCGGAATCAGTCCACCATCAGCGGGCTGGAGCCTTTCATTCATAAAACACACACACACGATGACTCAAGGCTTTAAGAACGAGGGCGGGACCTCAGCACACACAAAAATATCAGTCAACAACCTTGAGAAACTTCCTTTTATTATCCCACCGACATTTATATGTGAGTTTATAAGGTCTTAAAAAGAGCTTATGTATTATAAACTAGTTGTCAACTTTAAATGAAAGTGTATGTGAATATTTTTACATGGCTGATGTAATGTGCACAGCCTTTTATTTTCAGTGAATACAAATGATCATCCATAACCAGTATAAATGTATCCAATGACAATCAGTGTTCTGATAGATGTGGATTTTCTAATGTGGGACAAATCTGGGACACTATGATTTGGGTTAGAAATAGTTCAGTTTTTACAAAGCAAATTTTAAATTAAACACTCCTGGTTAAATGTGCATAGACCATGTTTGGTTAATTAATTGAGGTAGGCCTTGCTGGCTTCATCAGCTTGTCTAAAAAACTAGCAGCCTATATGTTCACATGTGGAGTGTTCAGTACAACTATATAACAGAAATCATATACTATTTTAAAGAATTTATTACAAAAACATCAGATTTCTGAGAGCGACAATAATTAAGTCAAAAATGTCCCTTAATAAAGATAGCAAAGATAGCAAAAAGCAAAGTTTGGAACATGGGATGTCTTAAAAATGATATTAAACTAATATACTCTGCACATGGCAAGAATGTGTGTGTTTTCAAGTCGTATGTCACCATGTCACTCTTTGATGATTTTCATGGCCGCATTTATGACATACCTTCCAGAAACTCAAGTTATTTCAATAACCTGACACCCTGCTTGACTTCAACACCAGTTTGATGTTGTAAAAGAAGAGATAAATTCACTGAAGCTAAGTGTCCCACATTAGTCAGTGTTCCACATTACATGAATCCACCCTGTATCCAACCAATAGATAATTGTGTACATGTATGTAATTGTGTTATGTTTTTGAAATTGTAAAATAAAAATTTGCATAAAATACAACTCATACATTTTATACATAAAATATTTTAAGGCTATTGAGGTAAGACCGCTCTTTCTCGTATATATTGTGATCAAAATAAACAAACATGTATTTGGTCATATTTGTGATCACTGGGGAAACACCAACCCTTATTTTAAATTAGTAACTAATGAGTAATTGAATAAATAACTCTTACATTAAATGAAATACAGCATAATTAAAAAGAAAAGGTTTATTTATTTTTCCCTCAAAATTGCCTGATAGTAACACAAGTATATAGCCTACACAAAATATAACTACAGATCGTTTCCCTTCAGTAACAACTGTGACCAGAAATAAACACCTTTTAAGAAAATACATGGACCTTGTTCAAAGTATTCATGCTAAAAAGTATTAGCCAATAATACTAATAAAATAAACAATCTGTTTTGTTTCGAAACAACTGTCTGAAACTCCCACAGTATCCGTATTTCCTCTATTATTATTATTTTATTTATTTATTTATTTTGGTATGAAGTGACGTGAATATGTACGTAATTGGAGTTCCTCCACTTCATATTAATAAAAGCAGCAATCTTCCACTATTTCATCGTCCACTAGCACGCACCCATGAGCTGCAGTAAGACCTCCCCGTCGATAGGTGTCCTAATATGTCTTTGTGCTTCCTTACAAGGAACCGGGGAAGTAAATCCGCCTCACACGTAACCCAGGTGACCTCAGGTTTCAATGCGTGCTCTTTGGTTCTAAGTCATTGAGAAGCTGTAAAACCCCACTGAGGTCCTTTCACAATTATAATATAACGTTTATAGCTGAAAGTGACTAGCGTCGTGTTTTAAATGGCTGCTATCCAGGAGCTCTCTCCAGACTCTGGCCGCGGGGAGACACGACCCCCCGAAGACGAGATCGAGGGTGATGATGAGGATGAAGAGGTACTGGATTGCTTCCACAGTTTTGCTTGACCTTATGAAATTGTGAAGATATTGGAAACTGTAAGGAAAAAGACTAAAGCTATTAGCTTGTTTGGTGCTTTTATAGCCAATATGAGCTATTTAGCTGATCAAACATGGCATAAAATGAAAAGCCTACTTTTAAGATGTTTGGGTGTTTGTCTCACGTTATTTTATTCAGTTATTAGTTCTGCGCAAGTGACGAGAATTTATTTTAATTTTGCATTTCACAAATGTCAAGCTTGAATAATTTTTTCTACTAACGTTAAATAATTATCAATTTACATAAATAATTAGTTTTAATTTACTATTATTGTTAAGTTTTATATTGAAGAGCAATAATTAGTGTTTGTCCGTTAATATCAACTTAATTTTTCACATACACAAATTATATCATATTTTAATATTGCACAGCTAATAGAACCTGCCAATTGTCAAATGCAGTTTACCTGCTTACCTGTACATGAGGAATGAGATTTTCCATTGAGTCCCGAGTAAGCCATTTTTACTAAGGCAGCTGCGTTTGTCCCATGACTGGTGGTATTCGTTTTCTGACACGGCTCCTACTTTTTCCTTCTCTCACAGTTGGATGAAACACTGTTGGAGAGGTTGTGGGGTCTCACAGAGATGTTTCCAGAATCATTGCGATCAGCAGCTGAAGTTTCCGCACAGAGTTCACTATCTGTAGCCAAAAAACTTTACAGGTGAGGGGCTGGCCATCGTGTGTTACACTTAAAACCGTACAGTCACATTAACTCTAGAATTAATCTCTAATTTTTTTCACATTATGCTTTCTTGTAGTTTCTCCCGCTCAGCTCTATGGGTCGGTACTACTTCCTTTATGATTCTGGTTCTGCCGGTTGTGTTCGAGACTGAGAGGTTACAGCTGGAACAGCAACAACTACAACAGCAGAGACAGGTAAGTAGCACCAACAACTTGCATAAATAAAAAAGGAAATAGTTTTATTTTTTTCACCGTAACTTATAAATCTTTAAACTAACTTTGAGCTATGAGGTTGCTAATCAAAGGAATTCTAATTTATTATTATTTAAATGGGATTGCTGGTGGAAAACTACATTACCCAGGATTCTGCATAGAAATCTCCACTAATTAGAGAATCATGAAAAGCAAATGCCAAAAGAGCTGCACACTGCCATAAAACACTGCGAATGATGTAACAGTGTCAGTCTCCCTACGTAGTATCTTTGAATATTTTTAATATTTTTCCATTGCTTTTAAATTGTATATGTCATTTGCAATGCATCATAGGAATTGTAGTTCTTTCGTGCACAGTCTTGTGCCTGTATCTTTTTGTTGTATTTTCAAATGCTTTTTTGCTTTAAATATAAGTTTGTGATGTTGTGATTTACCATATTTACCAAAAAAGCATGTTTTATGTGCATTTTTCATTGAAATATGAATATTTCTCATTTCCTTTGTCATTTCAATAGATTTTGTTGGGTCCAAATGCTGGCATGTCTGGAGGAATGCCTGGAATGATGCCTCCTGCTCCTGGGAAGCTGTGATGATGTATATATTGTAACATCCATGAGTTGTAGAAGAAGAAGGGGAAAGAGAGAGGGAGCAGGAACTGGAGAATGATGTGAGAAGATGCTGTGATTGGTCAACATCAAGAAGTCGTTACCCTGTATAGTTTGTGTGTACAGTGGAGACCCTGATGACTTTTTATGAACTTCCCTCTCTCTTTGCCTTTCTCACAAAACATTCTGGATAGACTGTCGTCCAAGCTCTGATCTTTTACTTTTTTATTATAGCTATCGAATAACATTTGTTTCGGAAAGAGTATAGCAGGTTTTGGGGAATATTTTGACTGTGTTGTAGGTGCATTATATTTCTAAGAGAGTGTTTACGGTGCAATGTTGGCCACTGAAATGCCGGATCAACACTGACATGCAAAGAATCTGTAACAGCATCCAAAAGATCTGTAGTATTTATGAGGGCACACAAGGCAATATTGATTGTGAAATTTTCTCTGTCTACAAATGATGGTTGTTTCTTGTTCTTGATTTAGAAATGTTAAAACCTTTAGAAGTGGTTCTCTACCAACGGTGTCTTTTACAGGTAGAACTAACATCATGCAAAGCTTCTGCAATGTTATTCCTCAGACAAAAGCCATAGAGTATGAAGAACCATTGTGGAATATTTAAGAGAGAATGTTTCAAACATTGTACATTCAGTAGCGAATAATTATGTTTGCTCCACATGACAGGAATAAAAACAAGTCCTCCTCTGTCATTGTCTTTTGCGTATACTTGATATTGCATATTAAATATTTGCGCGTCACATGTTATTACAAAATAAAAGTCATAATTCAGTTGGACACTACAGTGATGATTTGATCAAAACAGCTGTTTACCTAAACCTAATCCTAACATCAACAGCCTGCTAACAATGAATAAAATAACCCCCCAGACAAAGCTATTTCATTAATAATTATTTTGCCTTTTTTCAGGTTTCATAGGTGGAAGTGACGTCACAAAACGAAATAACGTCAGTTTAAAAGTCCTAAATTAATCATTTCCACGCTCTCTGTTTATTTAGATTATCGTATTATATAGGGGAAAAAACATTTTCTATACATTTTTATAAGGTTTTGATGTTTTAAGATCTTGGTTTTGGAGAATAAAATCGACACCCTTAAAGGTATTTGAACGCTTTAGAAAAAAATTAAAGCATGTTATAACTTTTCCAAAATACCTTTTTAAAAGACAGATCTGAAAGTAAATCGTTTTAATACAATTGTGGAACGTGTCCGTAGCAGTCTATGGTCTCTCACCTGTGTTTATAAAAAATAAAAAAAATATATATATATTTTTTTACATTTACAGGTCAGTTTTAGTTAAAACAGAGAAAGAGATAAACAAAACCACCTAGATATATATTTATTGAAGTTAAAAAATCACAACTATTAAAAAAAGCTGAAACTTGTGCGTGACGGTCCTCATGCTGTTGGACTAAGAGCGCGGGAAAGGTGCGCGCGCTGAAGTGTCTCAGCGCGAAATCTCTGATTTGAGTCACTAACTTCTGTCAGCTTGCTTTGAGAGATAAACGTGAGGTAAAATTTCGTTTATATTCATTTATTTTTGTCAAAATATTTATTTTACACTCTTACGAGGAACATGTCACTAACTGTTAATGTAACAGCTACAACAAGAATTAAGATAAATTCATTTGAAATAGACAGCTAACATAGTTAACAAACAGCTGATTAAAATGTAACTCAAGTCAAATATAAAGATTCATCTAGATACTTACAGACTGTAATTAACGGTTATCAGGACCCCAAAACAATGTATTTTATTGTAAACTCGTTTTTTTTAAAAACAAATCCATAGAATGAAAGCTTTAGAGGACCAGGCTTTGGAGGATGAGTCGGGGTACCAAGAAGATGAGGTGATTCACATTCATTTTTATGAGCTAACCAATACATTTTCAAACGTGTTAGTTAGGTCTTGTTTATACAGGATATTACATGCTTCAAAATGCATTTAAGGAAAATATTAAACTTTTAAATTAGAATTTATTTATTTTCTCTTTTTCTTTCTGTTTTTACTTGTTGAAAGTTGTGTATAACATAATTAAAAAAAATCTCCTATAAATTCCCCCATAGGAATCCTTTTTTCAAGACATTGAGCTCTTACAGAAACACGGAATTGTAAGTGATAATGTTACTGTTAAGTTATTAAAGTAAGGAAAATGTCATCATGAAGGTGGCTCTGATTCATATCCCTCTCTCTTAAGAACATGGCTGACATTAAGAAACTGAAGTCTGTAGGCATTTGTACTGTGAAAGGCATCCAGATGACCACACGCCGCGCTCTCTGTAACGTAAAGGGACTGTCTGAGGCTAAAGTTGACAAAATAAAGGAAGCCGCAGGAAAATTGATGGTAATTTGATGGGGCTTCCTGGAATTTATATAACAAATTTATTTGATGAAGGAGACTGGATTTATGTATTGTACAGTCATTACATTTTGTCTTTTTGCATGCAGACATGCGGATTTCAGACAGCATCTGAGTACAGTATGAAAAGGAAGCAAGTGTTCCACATTACAACAGGCAGTTTGGAGTTTGAGTAAGAAATAACCTGTTTAATAGCCCTAAAATACAAAGCCCCACAGATGAACAAAACTAGATATTGTGGCCATGATTTAACTAAAATGAGGGAATTAATAAAACATGACCCCAAATTAAGTTGTGGGAACAAACTCTTAGGGTGCGTCCGAAATCGCATACTACTTGTGTAGGTACTACATTTGAATTCGAACGTACTACTCGACCGTTAAAAAAG
>JAUZSZ010000114.1:12039269-12051833 GCA_034780575.1 Labeobarbus marequensis | reverse complement strand
ATCACAGCTGGAGGAATAACAGATGCCAAAGACTAAGAAAACATGTTACATAGCATGTAACGTCTCCAGTTTGTTAATGATGGAATCTGTTCACATTGAACCAATTGTACCTATTTATTTACATGTTTATCTGTTATCTATCTGTTTATGCATTGTATTTATACTATACACTACACATCTGTTTCTATATTGTGTAATTTGAATGGTACAATATTATTTATTTATACAAAGCTATTTTAATTCAATTAAAATTACATAGAAAAGGTTGAATAAAAACCACTGCATCTTAGTCACATATTTAATGTTAATATTTGCCTTTTTGAACGCTGCACTTGTAGCTTTAGAAAAATCGCCTTAATTTGAAAAGCAGTTGATGTGGCTATTATCACACATGGTCGCTGCTTTCACAGTCCACGTTTCTGCACTCCGCGCATGCAAGATCCAGGATCAGCTAACTAGCTACCCGTCCATGGTGTCGCATGAAGACTAGGCGCCCCATGCACCATTTCAGCACATTTACGAGTTCCCCAATCCCTCGATTTACCTTGAATAGGTACTAAAACAGTAGATTTGGTTTTGGACAAACCCTCCTCGTGGGTTACAGCGCAACCCGCTAGAAACGTCTGCTATTCGAGTTAAAGCCACTATGGACTCGAGAGACACGGCCCCTGATTCGTGGGAACAGGAGGACGATGTTGAGGCCACGGCTGATACCGAGCTTCAGTCCGCCTTCACCGGGCTCAACGTGAACGCTCCGGAATTCGTACCGTCCTTTCTTTCCCGAGGTCCACCGGAAAACACTACGTCTGATGGTAAACTGACAGCGTTAATAAACCGACTGACAGCATTGATAAGGTCTGCCCATAAAAGGGCTTTTAGCTGGAAATGTTTATGGCAGGCTAGCCGGAGAGATGGAAGCGCAATGTTAACCATAGTCTAGTGAAGATATTTTATTGTACCTAGCTTGTTGTACATTACTACTTCATGAAATGTTGATTTAGTGCACTTCAATACACATTGCTGATCTGTCATGAACTAATTACCCGGCTAGCCTTGCGTGGCCGCTTTAGCCGCCGACTTCACACCAGGATTATACTAGTTAGTATATGATACTAATTGTTTCCTTATTAAAAGATTTTACACATAAATAAATTAGCAAGCTAAAATTAAGCATATTCACATGAAACGAAGACCATAGCTGTTTTATTCTACACAGGAGCGGGTCGCCCCCTCATGGGTGCTGCATTGTTGATGTCACATGACCAACTGTCCTACAATTGTTAATAGTACTAATAACAACAGACAGATGACTTGCTGATAATATTTGACACCTGTCTGTTTCAGGTTATGTAGTTTATTTTGTAAATCACAGGTGGTAAAGTTCACACCAACTTTGAGAAAATCAGAAATATTACAGTCAAGAATCCCTGTTTGTTTTCACCTGTACATTGAAGTTGGATTTATTTCACTTCTGTCACAATAAAGATTTAAACAACCTAATTAATTTGTCTATGGATAACATGCACTATTCTTAAAAACAGATTTATTACATTATAATTTAATGTTACTCAGTCATCGCCCCCCTCTGTCTCTGTCCACAGGCACCGATGCAGTGGCCAGCATGGAGATCTCAGAACCAGTGGGTATGTTCATGTTTTTGAATATCTGTATGTCAAGCTAGACTGTGCTTTTCTGCTTGGGTTTTGTGTTCTGATATTGTGTTGCACTGCCGCTAATGCTGCTTCATCAGCCATACAGAGGGCAACTTGGACTTGTTACACCAGCACGCATGTGCTTATATTACACGCCGTATTTATCTCTGTACTTACACCTCCAGCCGCAGCTACTAACCCAGAGAAGCAGATGACAATGTTTCCATGAATGGAGTAGTGCTTACTCATTTAACCCTGATTCCAGCTGTACACTCTATGTAAAGCATAGATTTTCATACAGCTGCACAGTTTCATGAATCAGTTGTTACCTTGCTTGTTCACTGAAGCAGTTAAATGTAGACAGGACTGCATTGTATGTGTTCAGTGACCTGTTTAATAGAACTATCAAAACAATGAACGCATTTCTTAATTGTCTGCCGTTGTAGCTTAGTGAGCAGAAGGGTCTATTGTGTTTTTGTAAATTGTTATGCAGTACAATATTTGTAATGGCATGTAAGTCAGTTAATTGAAATTCCATACCTGTCCTCTGCTTAAGTCTTAAAATCTCTTTGGTTTGCAGTGGTTCTTAACCTTTTTGACACCAAGGTCCCCCTTTGTTCAAGATAATTACCTCTTATCTAATCTGATTTGTATTTCTGGTACTTTAGTTGTAATGAAAATAAATAAAAATGATTTCATTTTAAAGTTGTACATCTTTATTTTAGATTTTTTTGTTTGTTTTACATTTTATTTTATAAGTTCATTTTATTGAAGTTTCTCGAGGCCCCCTGGCAGTGGTTGAGAACCACTGGCATATAGTTCACCCACAAATGACAATTCTGCCATCTTTTACTCACCTTCATGCTGTTTCACACCCATATGACTCACTTTCTTCTTCGGAGCCCAAAAGGAGACACCCTGTGCTGGTCGCTCTTTTACATGCAGCTGCATGCATATGGGCTTTAAGTCATCATGAATGAGTAGTAAATGATAACACATTTTTCATTTTATAGTGAATAATACCTTATTAACCCCTACAGTCTGTTTTGTTTGCTTGTCTTCAGGAGGTCCTTTGTTGTTTTTAGAATGAACAACATTTACATTTTTTAAAACATTTTCAGAGATGTAGCTAAATGACATTGTTTTACTGTTGTTAACAGCTGAGCTGACACAACTGAAATGACACTGGTTATGATTCAAGGGCCATGTTAGATACTGAATCATTTCAAAAACATTTTTGTTGGCTGTTTTCTGTATTTGTTTGTGTGCGTTTTAGTAAGACTTAACCTTGAATCCTGTGTCCACTAAACACAAACATGTTCGTGTAACTGTTCCCACAGCTGCAGTGGAGAATGGAGAGACAGATGCCAGCGCAGTGGAGACGTGGGAGCAGAAAGGTGAGCCGGATGAGGAGGAACCAGGAGGTGGATCCCCGGCGGACACAGGATTTTGTGGGGATGAGGCACAGGATGAAATGATGGAGGAGGATGAGGAGATGCCGACCCCCAAGCTGCCTCCTCCTCCACCGGATGCCCCAAAGAAAGAACATGTGAATGTTGTGTTCATTGGACATGTGGGTATGTTACCATGTTTATAGTGTCATTTAGGATGATTTAGTGTAACAAATATCTATCTATCTATCTATCTATCTATCTATCTATCTATACATATATATGTGTGTCCAGAATGATTTATTAATTGCCTGATTTATTTTTCTTTTGTACAGATGCAGGCAAGTCTACAATTGGTGGCCAGATTATGTAAGTGAATGATGATTCTTTATAACAAAGTCTTGACTGACATAACTTTCTGTTATACATTATGATATATCATATAGCAAATTCATATTTAATTGTTTTCCATTAAGGTATCTAACTGGTATGGTGGACAAACGAACGCTGGAGAAATATGAACGGGAGGCGAAAGAGAAGAACAGAGAGACTTGGTAAACAGACCAAGTTCATATCTTTTTAAGATATTAACTATGATCAAAAATACATTACAAACAGTAATATTGAGAAATATTATTCAATTTTAAATTATTTTCTGTTTTAATACAGTTTGAAATGTAATTTATTCCTGTGATGGCAGGGCTGAATTTTCTGCAGCCATTACTCCAGTCTTCAATGTCACATGATCCTTTAGAGATCATTCTAATATGCTGATTTGGTGCTCAAGAATCATTTCTTGTTATTGTTGACATCGAAACAAGTTTTCTGTCAAATACAAAGTTCAAAAGGACATAATTTATTTGAAATCTTTTGTAACATTATAAATGTCTTTACTGTCACTTTACATCAATTTAATACATCCTTGCTAATTAAAACTGACCCCAATTTTTTTGAACAGTAGTGTACATCATGTGACAAACATGAAGTCTTAAGCTTTGCCTAACATAAGAAAAACTTAGTAGTCAGTCTTAAATGTCTATGTGAGCACATCAAATATTCATGTCTTTTGAGTGAAATGTTTGCTGTCATGATGCAGTCTGGGTGAAAATGACATCACATACATTTGTTTGTCCCTGCAGGTATCTTTCCTGGGCTCTAGACACAAACCAAGAGGAAAGAGACAAGGGGAAAACAGTAGAAGTTGGAAGAGCCTACTTTGAAACTGAGAAAAAGCACTTTACTATTCTTGACGCCCCAGGCCATAAAAGCTTTGTACCCAACATGATTGGAGGGGCATCCCAAGCTGACTTGGCAGTGCTGGTGAGTTCCTCTTGAAACGCCTCTTTTATTTGCCTCACAGCAGGACAGATTGTTGCTTAAAGCTTTGTAGCTAAGCTATGAAAGTCTTTGCCAAAGTAAATGCTGTTCTTTTGAACTTCCTATTTATTAAAAGAATCCTTAATAAAAATGCATCCCAAAATGATTCTACAAAAATATTAAGCACTGGAGTAATGGCTTCTGAAAATTCAGCTTTGCAAGAATAAATTACTAATATTTCACAATATTGCTGTTTTTGCTGTTATTTTTATAAAATAATGTAGCCTTGGTGAGTGTAAGAGGTTATTTTCAAAAACATTAAAATATTTTGACTTGAAATTGTAAGAAAACATGTAAGAAACCATTGTTTTCCTTTTCTTCAGGTCATCTCTGCCAGAAAGGGTGAGTTTGAGACCGGTTTTGAAAAGGGAGGTCAGACAAGGGAGCACGCCATGCTGGCCAAAACAGCTGGAGTCAAACATCTGATAGTCCTCATCAACAAAATGGACGATCCCACTGTGAACTGGAGTTTGGATAGGTGAATAAAATAGAGTTTAACTTCTTAACAACTTTGTTTTTGTATCTTGTCCATCTTTTACATATTACTTTACATTTTCCCACAGATACGAGGAATGTAAAGAGAAGTTAGTACCATTTCTGAAGAAGGTGGGCTTTAATCCAAAGAAAGACATTCACTTTATGCCCTGCTCCGGACTGACGGGAGCCAACCTGAAAGAATCTTCTGAGTTTTGTCCTTGGTACACGTAAGTATAGCATGTCATTTTTCAGGCTATGGTGAATATATGAAGGTGAAATCAGAGTGACAATTAGCAATTTACTTCAACTCTGAACTTTTAAAGGGGATTACCGTTCATTCCACATCTGGACAGCCTGCCAAACTTCAACAGATCAAGTGATGGTCCCATCCGATTGCCTATTGTGGATAAATACAAGGTAAAGAAAATATGGTTGAAACCTTGATATTTGATGTCAGGTTTAATGACTTTGCAATGCTGACAGAGACTAGAATAGTTATATGCAATACCACAATGTACATTTGCATAAGAAACATGCTCCTCAAAACCGCATCTGTTTCACTGAAATGTTATGCTGAGTGTCTTTCAAGAGTGTCTTACTGCTGAAGAAACAAAGTCACCTACATCTTGGGTGCCCTGGAGGGAGTGTTTTGGCAGGAAACTTTCTAGTATAATGGGAGGAGGAAATTGTTTTCTCAGCAGTTCTTTTCCCATTGAGACTAAATGTGTGAGGTATTATGAAACCAATAAGCTAAACTAGGTCCTGTGTTCAGCACATGTAATGAGATTAAGTTCATTAAGTTAATTAAAGCCTTGCTTAGTTGCCTTGCTAGAGCTGAGGGTTAGCATCAGCTTTAAGTGTCAGTAATTGGATAGAAAGATCTTCACATACGCTTTTGGCACCCAGATAGATTTAGATTGTTCTTATCTTTCATAAAAAAGTACCGATGTTAAAATATACCAGTGTTAAAATGAATATGCACCGACATTAAAATTCTGACTGCTAAACCAACACACTCTTGTGGTAGTTTGTAACTGTTTGACAGTTCAAATTCATCATGGTTGGGTAATCTTCTATAATGGTGAACTCAAACTACAACATATAATTTCTTCCCCAATTGTAAAAGAACTTTCTGTGATTTAATACCAAGGTAAGAAGGTTAGAGTTCTAAAAGTACACTACATTTTTATAAATGAAAATGTAAAAGAAAACGTAGCTTTTTTGTACAATCTGCTTATGCCTTATTGGTGGTTAGATTTAAGGATGAAGCTTCATGCCTACTTGTTCCTAAAAATGGAAAAAATGTCTTGTATATTCACATTGACATTTGCTAAAGATTATTGGTGTTTTTTATGATTAACTTTAAGTGAGCATTAAATGATGGCAAAGGTGGCAAAAATTTAATATTTAATATTGTCCAAAACTGATCAAATAAAATAAAAAAAGCACTAATATCAGCAAATAGAGACTATAATGCTCCTTTATACTCTTTTGTGTAGGACATGGGCACCGTGGTGCTTGGAAAACTTGAGTCTGGAAGTATTGCGAAAGCACAACAACTTATTATGATGCCAAATAGGGTAAGACTGTACAAAACAATACAATTTGTTGTTATAACAACCATTATGAATCTTAGCCATTATCTTGAAATTTCACATTCAGTGTCTAAAACATAGTCTGTTCTGATTTCCCAGCACACGGTGGAAGTGTTGAGCCTTCTGTCTGATGATGTGGAGACGGATTATGCTGGACCTGGTGAAAACCTGAAGCTCCGGCTCAAAGGCATTGAGGAGGAAGAGATTCTCCCAGGCTTTATCCTATGCAACGCTGAGAACCTCTGCCACTCAGGACGCACTTTTGATGCCCAGGTAAGGGATTGAACACTGTCAAGGATAATATTTTGTTTAGTTATTTATTTTGACATTTTTTTTTCAAATGGCTTTTTCTTTCTTGTTCACAGATTGTTATTATTGAACACAAGTCAATAATATGCCCAGGTTACAATGCAGTACTACACATCCATACCTGCATAGAAGAAGTGCAGATAACAGTAAGTCATTTTGAGTGCTTTCAGATGTAAAAGGTGTGAAAAAACAGAGCTCTATGGTTTGGTAGCCTAAAATATGTTCCTGAAAACCTCCACAATTAGGCATTAATCTGTCTGGTGGACAAGAAGACGGGAGAAAAGAGCAAGACTCGTCCACGCTTCGTCAAACAAGACCAAGTATGCATCGCCCGTCTTAGGGCTGCAGGAACTATCTGCTTAGAGACTTTTAAAGACTTCCCTCAAATGGGACGTTTCACCTTGAGAGATGAGGGTAAGAGATTAAGAATATCTAACGTGACAGATCAAACATCACATTTTCAGCCGTTTTCACACCAATGATGGATATAATGTTCTATCTAAATATTAAATTAAAGATGTTTTATGTTATCTTTTAGGAAAGACAATCGCAATTGGCAAGGTGCTGAAGTTGGTACCTGAGAAGGACTAAATGCAGATAGAAGGACTTCCCTGGTGCACTCTGGGATTGAGGAGGATGCAGTGATGTGTGCCTGCCAGATGTCCTCCAAACTGCTCCATCTTCCCACTGTGGATCAGTCTAAGATAATTACTTTGGAAAAAGGACATTATCAAAGTGACAGTATCAATTTTAGGAAGAACATTAATATAGAAAGACAAGCTCAGTGTGACAGCTTTCTCATATTGAGAGCTCAGCTATGCCACTCATGTAGCCCAATTTTTAAAGCCAGTTTCTCTCCACTGGTACATATTCAATCTTAAAATGGATGCAGTTTTCTTTTAAAGTATTGGCTTTTGAAGTTTATGTTAAAATACGAGACAGGGAGTCTTGGTGTCATCTGTTTGAAAGGTTCATGCCATTACTGTGTGCCCCATTCAAACATAACACACAGATCATTTCCCCCCATAAGAATGCAGGGTCTCTGATTGCATATCACTTTATAACAGCATCATCTGGGCAGTTAGAGACTCCTGACTGTTTCATTATGGCATGAAGGGGGTCCATACAGGGTCTAAGCTTGCCAGTACCCTTGCTCTTTACCTGGCACGTCCTGCAAGAGTCATGATTGTCAAGATCAGGTCGTAAAAGAGGCCTTGTTCCTTCAAATAAAATGACACTAATGTAGAGATTTAATCGTGCACAAGATAAACAGATGAATTTGTTTACTGTGATGTCATTACAAAACAAATGACAAATGCACCCATGTGGTTCATTAAAAAAAAAAAAAAATCTGTACACTCCTGCTGGGGATGTAAACATCAAACTTCCAAAAAATAAAACGCTAAAATGACTTCAAATTAAAATGGAGAACGTTTGTGTTCAATGTCCACAGAATCGTGCATCTTTGTGATATTATTAATTATGGTATTTTATTTCATTTATTAAGTTGCCTACACTTAGTTTTAGACCATTTAATTTTGATACAGTTGTATATTTATAAACGTCCGCAAGAAATGAAAACGTTGGTTTCATTTGTTTAATGAAAAACAATCATTTCATATTTATGGCATCATTATAATATTTTGTATATATTTTTTATAAATATATATTTTTAAGTAGGTCTGGATTTAAAAAAATAAATAAATAAAAAATAAATATAAAATAGAAGCAAGTTACACATTTAAACGCTATGTTGTGCTGCAGGAAAATGAAACATGTTTCCTAGCTCAGGAAGCATTCCGTTCCCCAATGTATTTTTCAAAATAAAAGTCCTTGTGACGTTTATTTCGGAAATACGCATGCGCCTTCCTGCTTTCTCTAAACACGTGCAGCATGGAGTCCCCACGAGAGGAATTGGATCTCGACCGGTCTCAGGTAAACCAGAAATATTTGATAGTTTCCCCCCTACATATTTGTTAAATTGTCATAATTTTGTTACATGGTTGTATTTTTACGTTTTGGTGGGAACCTTGTAAAAATCTAGTAACAAACTGAGTTAGGCTGCGAGTAGGCTAACCGCTGTAGCCAAGCACCCAAGTCTCGAAGTAGTTTAGATATAAAACATTTATATGTTATATATGTTTGCTTTTAATGTTTATTTAAGGTATATGCCTGATGCAGTTGCACTAGTTAAACAGTAAATTTTGGTTACTGTCTTTGTAAAATCTTCTATGGCTGTTATTAAATTTGGTGGGTATTAGAGCTACTACAGTTTGAAAGATATTAATTTAGTTTATAACATGTATTACAGGTAAAAACAGCTGTACAGGCATTACGGGCATATCTAAAGAGCAGTTCCTCATCCCAAAAGCTCTTTGAGAATGATGGTCAGGCCATCTCTCTCCTGGTAACTCTATGGAAAATTCCTGGGAAGGAGCAAACCATTCGCATGTAAGTATTTCAATGGGAAATAAATCTAGAATCATCGATTTAGAGAAACTTAAGATAACTAAGTATGATATTGTTCTTACCAAGTGTGTTTTGCCCTACAGTTCTTTACCCCATGGGCTGAGGACCGAATCAGGAGACGTGTGTCTCTTCACCAGAGATGAACCCAGAATGACCTCAGAACAGACAGTGAGATTCTACAAGAAGTTACTCACAGAGAGAGGGGTCAAAAATGCCATAGAGGTATTTCATGATGTCTGATTGTCTAAAAGTTTACTAGATTTATATGCACTTCAGCAAACCCTTTCCTTCAATCTCTAGTGCTGGTCATGGGTTAAAAAGTGCTAGAGTAATTCAGAGTGTATCCAGACGAGTCTCCTTCTCTATTGGAGCTTGTCTCTACAAACTTTGAAACAGTCACGACTTCCCAAGCAGGTCCATTTTATGTGACAATATATATTATGAAATATGGCGTCATCTTAAATGTTTACAACAATTTTTTGTGGTGTTAGGTGATTCCCTTCAACATGTTAAAAACTGAGTATAAGCCCTTTGAAGCCAAAAGGAGACTGCTGGGCAACTTTGATTTGTTTCTGTCAGATGCACGCATCCGACGCAGATTACCCTCCCACATTGGCAAGCATTTCTATGAAAGGAAGAAGTAAGTTTGTTTCTAACTGTAAATGGACAAAAAAAACAAAAACAAATGTTGACAATAGGCAATGGTCTTTTTTAATGCCTGTGAAATTGTGACGTGACTACATCTTTAGCCTTGTAGAAAATGTTGTGTTCTAAGACTAATCGCTGAAAGCGTATAATAGATTATTTGTGCTGATTTTCAGTATCAATCAGGGTTGTCAGTCATTGTAAATGACATTGATTAAAGTTCTTTCTCTCTCTCAGGGCTCCTTTGTCAGTGGATCTAGAGAGTAAACATCTAGCCAGAGACATGGAGCGCCTCATTCAGGGCACCAGCCTTACTGTCTCAAATAAAGGCTCTTGTTGGTATGAACATTGCTTATTTTTTGTGATGCACTACAGTAGGTTGAAGCACTACAGCAAACCATTTCCTGCTCCATCATAGCATGACGTGGGTTAAAACTGTGCAATAGTAACTCCTAGTGTATCCAGACGGGTATCATCATCTGTTGGAACTTGTCCCTACAAACTATGATACATAAGTTTTTTTTCTTTTTTGCTTTAAATGCTTTGACTTGATTGTGTGGTTTATCATTACAGCATGGTACGTGTAGCACATTCAGGCATGACAGCAGATGAGATGATTGAGAACGTGATGACAGCGGTTTCCACCATCTCAGCAAAGTTAGCATCGGTGAGTAAGAGTTTTGTGTACATAAGCTTGCTTGCTTTTTGCAGTATCATTTGTATTCAGTATTTTCTTTGCCTATTCTTGGTGGGATTTTTTTAACAGGGTGATGTTTGTTTCTGTTCCTCAAGTTTTGACCTACTACCTGTACTCTATTTCCCTCTCAGACAGGAAAAAACATAAAAATCATCCATTTGAAGAGTCAGACCTCGGTTGCGCTGCCCATCTACACCTCTGACTTGAGTCATCTCACAGTGGTGGAGGAGGCCAGGAAGAAAGCCCGTTCAACAAAGGTGAAGTTGCTTAACAAATGCAAAACAGATATGTGGCCAAAAATAGGTTTTTGTAAAATGAGAAGTCATTAGTTTTACCCTTTAATTTTTAGGGAGCGCAAAAGAGGAAGAGAGAAAATAAGAATACAGAAGTGTCAGAGCCGAAAACTAAAGAAACCAAGGGAAAGAAAGACAATGAAGAAGAGGAAATACCACAGCTGGTGCCAATCGAGATGCCAACCAAAAAGCCAAAACAGGAGGTCAGTGTTTGTCTAACTAACAAGAGGCAGATAATAAAACTGATATTTACACTGCATTGACGTGTTAATGTCATATTGGTGTTGTATGTGTGATGATTTTTTAAAAAATTAAATCTTTTTGTTTTTGCAGACCGTATCTAAAAAAGGACTGAAAAAAGTACAGAAGCCCGCTGCTGGCAAAGGATTAAAGAAAACTGTAAAAGACACAAAACTGACCAAGAAAACACCAAAGGTCACAGCACGTGTTCTGAAGAAAAAAGCTAAAAACAAATGAGATTGTAAATGTAATTAATGTGCAGCTCTCTCATCCTGCTAACAGTTTATATGGATATAAATGGAGTGGAAATTTGTGTTACACGTAGTTTATGAGGTTCATGTGAGCATTTGTTGTGATCCATGTGAACAGTCGATTAAAAGAATTCTAAATCTGACTAGTCTGAGAATCTTATGCAACCATCTGCTTTTTTTGGTGAATTTATTTCAATGAAACCAGATATGTCAGCTTTGATGATAGAATGTTCTGTTTACAGCTGGTTTGTGTAATAGATGCATTTAGGGGCCAAACACTGATGGTGCTGTAGCCCCTATTGTAGTTGTTGATTTTCTTTTTCTTCCCCAATGGGAGTCTATGCCTGCGTCCCAATGTGTATACTATCCATCCTAAATTCTTTGTGATATTACTAATTTTCAATACTTTTTAGGGTGGATGGTATGCACATTGGGACACAGGGTATGGCAGCCGTGTGAACTTTCAGTAGGAAAATAATGAAACTCTATAGTGCCATCACCAGTTCAAGAAAAAAAGAAAGATCACCAGATTACTCTCACAATCTCGCATAGCTAGATCTTCAGATTGATGGCAGAAAGCAATGGTCCGTGGGCATGATGTCTGAGGCTGAGATTACTTTCCTTATGATGATCACATTCCATGAATCATGGAATGATAACTTGAAGTCTCTGTCCATTAAAGTAGTGACCAAATTAAAAGTTTCTTCCTGCCAGTCTTCAAATTTTGTGCAGTTTTTACCAAGTTGGATCAGATGATTGCTGGACTGAACTGCACAGGAATGACTGAACAGAATGTTCTTTTTTAAAAAGTTAAGATGATGCAAACTTGATGTTGACCAAAATTTGGATCAGAGGCTGTATCTCAGAAATACTTTGATCTATTGAAATTAAACTTGGTACCCATAGTCAGCAGGGTGGAAATTTGGGAAGAGCATGTCCTACAGGTCATAAGATCTGAAAAATGGCTTTTTTTGCTTAATTTTGAACAGTTTTTTCAGAAAACCATGATTTCTAGGTGTCTATGGATTCCTTGTTTCATGCTGAATCTGTGGATACTTGTTTTTTTTTTTTTAACTTCTGAACCATATTCATGTCACGGTTCACTCATCCATTGTTTCCTCCTTGTCCCGTGTATTGTCATGTGTGTGCGTGCAGTACGTGTGTGGGC
>JAUZSZ010000114.1:11653209-11665481 GCA_034780575.1 Labeobarbus marequensis | reverse complement strand
TTAGTACCTTAAAAGTACATACTTTAAAAGTACATGTTAGTAGTACCTCAAGTGTGTGTGTGTGTGTGTGTGTGTGTGTGTGTTTCTGGAAGCCCCGTCTCTCCGCAACATGGCTGACACTATGGCTACAGCTTTACATTGTTATTGTTACAGCCACGATGTAAACGGAGCACGTACAGTCACATAACAGACACATGTAATAGAAAAAAAGTTACATTTAATAAACATTTATAAACAGAGATGACGGCTTTCATACTCACCATTTGATGATGGTGACCGTAAGGGATATTTGTCTCTTGAAAGAAGGCACTAAGGGCTGTCTGTGAGTGAGAGATCATAACACAGCATTACCTCACATGAGGTATAATAACATTCAAACATATTTATACCTCGCTAGACTGGAAAACTGTCGGAGTTTCACTTATTTTAGAGAGCTGAGAATGGCTGCAGGATTTAGGCTGATCTAAATGAAAAACGAAAGCACAACATTGTATCAGTGTTGAGCTCTGCTGGAGAGTAATCTGTCAGCGGTCATCTTCATTGCATAATAACATGGGAAGCTAATACAGTGTGTCATGAGGAAGGATTATAGCATTTAATCTGGAGTAAACTCTAATTGGATAGAAGCCTGTCTCTGCTGAGCTTTTCGCAATTGTTATACTATAGAGACGCATTTTAGTGCGTTTATTCCAAAATAAAGCACATGGAGACGGCATTGAATAGATTTTACACGCCCACGGAGGAAACTAAAACATGTTTAGGTCATTGTTATTAGTCATTATTAAGAAATGGCAACCAGACACCCGACAGAGTATGCAATGCATCACATAAACAATGAACTAGCGTAGGCATGCAGTGTGCTCTCCATTGCGCTTTACCTCAAACTGCCAATGTGCCGCTTGCAAAAGCTGTTTCGCTTGGTCTGCGGCACATCCAGCTGTCAGGACGAACTGGTTTATCATAACTTGATGTTTGAGTTCATCCATATTCGCTGGTGTTTATTTCCGAGCCACGAACAATAGTGTTTTACCCGGGACTGGATTTTTGAGATTTAGTCTCTCCGCTTTTCTCTTTCAGTCGTCCACCATTACAGCCGGTTGAGCAAACACAAATATTTACTGTAGGAGCGCTGGTGTAACGAGCGCCAGATGATTGACAGCATGAAGCAGCCAATCAGAGCGGCGCGGAGGTCATGGGAATTGTATGCGTCGGGATTCCACGTTTGTTGTGTTTCTGATGACACTGCGTTAGTTTGATGTATATGTTGAAGCGCTCCAGATCGATGTTGACGATTTTGCTTATACAATTTGACAATATCCAATCCTAAACAAAGAAAAGGCATATATAAACTACGCGACAAGGATAAGAGTGCGTGTTTAAGTTGCTCTTTAAACGCCGAAACTACATATCCCGTCATGCAACGCTTTGTTTGTTAGGTTCTGGAAGGCAGAATTTATGAATGACGGTCGTTCCCGTCCAATTCCCATTCGAGCTATGCCACTACCTTCCCAAATATGGTAAACAAATCTTCCAACACCAATTAAATCACTAGCATCTTAACAGAAGACCCCCTGATGTACTTTAGCGCAGTCCTTTGTAGTGGTAATTGTAAGCATACGACGACAACTTTTACATGACGTTGCTTTTGCTTTTAATAACAGTGCGTGACTGCGCTTGGTAAAATGATATGCTTTTGACTACAAAAAAATCACAAATACGGAATAAATAATATATAATATTTCATCGTGCTCGATCCATATATGATATTAGTTATAAAATAAAAATTTGGAATAATTTTCAGCATCGATATTAGAATTTATTCATCTTGTGAATCATAAACATAACTCATTGTATGTTCATGATAATTAATTAAAAAGCCTTTAGTGCAGAATTAATGTTTCTTTTAAGTTTTTGTGGAGTGTTTAGGTCAGCTGAGACCCCGACGGACGGTAGTTAGGAACAACAAATCCCAATATCCTTTGTTCGCAGTAAATCCCATCTCGCGAGAGTATGGGTTCCTCTGGAGAGAGTCTTTTCCAATAGTCTTGTTTGTTTTTATTTTGTTTACTGATTAACCGTCGTTTAATTGGCGTCTACTCGCGAGTTATCTTATTTTACATAAGTCCCTGTGTTTTTTAGAAGAGCTAAAACGTAGATACAAAAGTTGAATTCTTTTGTTCGCAGTTCTTTTTGTCGCCAGAGAGGGAATGTATCCATAGCTGAGGAAGCAAACCGTATCCAGCTAAGTTAACCGTCCAAACAAATCTTCCTTTATCCACATATATCGGTCTTTAGCAGCCATTTACACTCAAACATGGGTTCAATACTGAGCAGGAGGATTGCTGGGGTTGAAGACATCGATATTCAAGCCAATTCGGCGTACAGATATCCCCCCAAATCAGGTAAAATGTCATTTAAGTATAGTGTTGACAAACGTTAGCCTCATTACGAAGTCTAATGTAGTGTGCATTTTTACCATTATTGGTGTCACTCATGGACTGTCAACATATTATTTATGTTTGTTACTTTCTGTTAAAAAAAAACAACATTTATTCACACAATGTCTCTTCTGCTTTTTAAATTTACTTTGGCAGTGACTTAGAAAAGAAAAGATATACTAGAAAATATATAGATACTGATGTAGACAAGATGTACTAATTTGATGTCCTCATGGATGCAGATTAA
Organism: Labeobarbus marequensis; assembly: GCA_034780575.1. Taxonomy (NCBI): domain Eukaryota; kingdom Metazoa; phylum Chordata; class Actinopteri; order Cypriniformes; family Cyprinidae; genus Labeobarbus; species Labeobarbus marequensis. The sequence continues at coordinate 11,662,796 of JAUZSZ010000114.1, read as the reverse complement.
GACATCATCCTGTGTCAACTTTGTCTAATGACCACATCCATCCCAGATAATAATCTACCAACTGTCTTTATCGCAGGAAATTATTTCACTAGCCATTTTTTCATGGGAGGAGAAAAGTTTGACACACCCCATCCAGAGGGATATCTATTTGGAGAAAATATGGATTTGAATTTCTTAGGCAACAGACCTGTGCAGGTAACAAAATGAAACAACCTTAAAACTTTAGGAGTTTGACACTTTGTCTTTCTCATACATACATTTTGGTGCTATTTGGCCTTAAATACCAACAGTGTTTCTAGATTATGAGAAAAAACACTTATAATTCTCCACAGTTTCCCTACGTGACCCCCGCACCGCATGAGCCTGTGAAGACGCTGAGGAGTTTGGTGAACATCAGGAAGGATTCTTTACGACTCGTCAGGTCTATTGTGAATATTGTCATGGCTTGAAGGCTGCTGATGGTGCCACAATGTGGAATATATGCTGAAATAAGAAAGAAATGTGTGGAGGTTTGACAACCAACTTTTGTTTTTCTAATTTTTTTTTTTTTTTTGCAGGTATAAGGATGATTCTGACAGCACACCAGAGGATACAGGAGATCCCAGGGTTCTCTACAGTGTTGAATTCTACTTTGATACTGATGCCAGAGTGGCTATTACATTATACTGTCAGGCCTTTGAGGAGTTTGCCAATGGGATGGCAATGTAAGTTTCCACTTAGTAGTACATTGGATAAAGTTTCTGCAGTTGAATGATGCTAAATCACTGTGCTTGTGGTGTGCGCTTTTGTAACTAAGTGAATTTCTTTTAGAGGAAAAGGATTATATGATAATTAGAAGTTTCTTGTGATTGATAGTCTCACTTGCACCATTTGAGTCCAAAGAAACATAACCCACTGGAATCTAGACAACATCTCTCCTGGCAACTTAATTCTTTCCTTGGAAACAGTGGTACAATTAGCCCTTGGTCTAAATAAAGATATAAAGATTAAGCCCTTTTACATTGGTCACTGTGTTTTCATGCACATTATTAGTAATTGACACCCTCAGGTATGCTGAAATGTGACATGTTGGTGACAATCACTACAATTTTCTTTTTAAAGATACAGCCCAAAGAGTCCTTCAATGGTGTCTGAGACGGTCCATTATAAGAGAGGGATAAATCAGCAGTTTTCTCTGCCATCCTTCAAGATTGATTTCACCAAATGGAAACCTGAAGAGGTATGATTTTCTAAGATTACGATTCTTTAGATGCTTAGAGGCTCATTTGCATCATCTCATCAAGGCCTTTGTGCTGTGAAGACTTTCTAAAAGAATAATGTTTTTAAAAAAACAATTGTGAATAGTTTGGTGTGGTGTATTTTTTAGAAATAAACATTCAAATATTTCTGTAATTTTTTTTTATTTTTTATTTTTTTTTAAGCTGAACTTTGATCTGGACAAAGGCGTTTTCCCTTTGGTGGTCCAAGCAATAGTGGATGATGGAGATGGTTGGTGAAAAATTTTGATCATAAAAAATATAATCTGTTAGAATTATGTAATACCATTACATACTGTTGTCTCATAAAACACTGTATTTTCCGTTACAGACATCACAGGGCATGCACATGTTCTCTTGGCAGCTTTTGAAAGGGTGTGTATTTCTTGGGATTTGTTTTACGCTCAAGAATGTCAGCTGAAAGCTTGCAAGCATTCGGTCATGTTTTGTAACACATTGAGTAAGTCATTAACCAGGCAGGATTTTATAGAGTCAAGATGGTTTGAGATTCATGGTTCACATGATCATGGAAAACCTAAAATGTGGAATTTGACATTTTAAAATTGTGATTTCTCAGGCTCTTAAAAGTCATGGTCAAAAGTTCATTTGTCAGAAAGAGTTGGAAATTGTTTTGCAGCTATGTAGAAATTGAAAGTAGACAGAATGAACATCATTTAGACTTAATACATAAAACAAAAGGTCCCACAGAAAGCATCAAGAGCCTGTGAATTTTCATCCATTTTTATTAACACAGCATAATCAGACTACTATATCAAGAGATGTTTAAAAGTAATGCATTGATCTGTTTTTATTGATTTAGGAACTATACTGCTTTTAACTAATTTGAAAATAGCTTTCATTCAATTTTTAATCACTTTTCTGATATAATTATGATGTTAAATGTTGTCTTTAAGGAGTAGAGGAGAAAGAGGTAAAAATAAAACTATTTTTCCAAGCAGTACTAATTTTAAGAATGGAAATATGCAGATTTCTTCACTGGCCTTTTTCCAAGTGTGCATTTGATCTCTCACATTCTCAGTGCACAAAAATGTTTACCTTACCAGCTTGTTCTGTTGTTTTAGTAATAGTAATACTATATATATATATATATTCCCTTACAGCATGTTGATGGCAGTTTCTCAGTGAAGCCTTTGAAACAGAAGCAAATCGTAAGTATGAAGACAAGTAATTGATTTAGTCCAGTGGAATCATGCTTCACATTTGATTCAAGTACAGTTATGAATGGTATTTCAGGTTTTCAGTGGCGTATAACCTCCTCATTTCAAACATCCAAGACAAATTTTCTTTAGACTTTTTTTTTTTTTTTTTTTTCCTCACCGGGGTGTGCATTTATTTGATCAAAAATACAGTAAAAACACTAATATTCTGATATATTACAATTTAAAGTGACTGTTTTCTATCTGAATATATTTTAAAATAAAATATGTTCTTGTGATGGGAATTACTGGAACATTACTTGTCTTCAGTGTCACATGATCCTTCGGAAATTATTCTAATATGCTGATTTGGTGTTTAAGAAATATTTTTTATTAGCAGTTGTTTTGTAAACTTTGTAAATTTTTGTGGCTCATTATTAAATATAAGCGTCTGATATTTGTGCCTTGAAGCAACAGAACAATCTCATTTTCCAGTATATCTGTGATTTGTGGCTGTATGTTTTTGTTTCTTAATTGTATCCCTCATTAAACAGATGGATGGAAAGTTTTGATCTGTCCACAGTCATGCATGCTTATCCACTCCACATGTTTGGAAGCAGTAATCAGGCCATGTCACTTCATGAAAAAGATAAAGAGCATTTTATCCTGTGCTGTGATGTTTCCCATACCAGTAATCCTCATTTACGTATGGCATGCTCATGCTTTAGGTGGACCGCGTGAGCTATCTGCTGCAGGAGATTTACGGCATTGAAAACCGGAACAATCAGGAGACAAAGGTAAATCATGTCGCTACACTAGAGAATTTAGGGCAGATGAGAGATGACGTGCACAACTAGTAATACAATATCCATCCTGCTTTTTTCTGTCTCTGATTTCATGTACTGTTTTACAGTGTTTTGTTTTGTCTTCTCTCTTCAGTCCACAGAGGATGAGAACAGTGACAACAGCAGCGAGTGTGTGGTTTGTTTATCAGACCTGCGTGACACACTCATTCTCCCTTGCAGGCACCTGTGTCTGTGCAATGCCTGTGCTGACACACTGCGTTACCAGGCCAACAACTGCCCTATCTGCAGACTGCGTAAGTACTCATTAGTCAACGCCTGAGCTTCCCATATTGTTCCTCCATTATTATTCAGATTTGTTCCGCTAAATGAGCCGAACCTTTAAAGTGGATATGGCCATAACGATAAACCCCTGAGTGATTATTTTTTTAATCCAGTATGCACTGATTTACCATTGTGCTATTATTACCCTTTTTATTGTTCTCAGTGATGAAGAGTCACTAGTGAATCACTGATCACTTGTGCAGTGCAGATCATGTGACTGTTGAAGAATAGTGCCACCTGCTGGGGATGTCATGTAATAATGATCATTCAATTTACTATTACAGTACCTCTCAAATGTTAAGTAATAGACATCAGCTAAGTTTTTTGTTGACAAAATGTTTCTGAAAAGAACACATTTCCTTGCTGTGTAATTTGAACAAATAGTTAACTCATAAATGAAAATTTGTGGAAAATGACATGAAAGATTGTTTGTTCATCGGAAGAGATTTGGAGAAATTTAGCATCACATCTCTTGTTGATCGATAGATCCTCTGCAGTGAATAAGTGCTGTTAGAATGAGTGTTTGTAATAAATTCATCATTAAGATGAATGTTGGTGGATTTTGATATGAGAGGACAATAAGGGAGTTATTTTTCAGTGTGATTATGGATTATAGACTGGTATTTTTATATCTTAGTGATGAATTTATTACAAACACACATCTTTTCACTTCACAAGACACTTCACAATTGATGGGCTGGAGTCATGTCGATTACTTGTAGATTACTGTGACGTTTTTATCAGCTGTTTGAACTCTTACTCTGACGGCACCCATTCAATGCAGAGGATCCACTGGTGAGCAAATGATGTAATGCTAAATGTCTCCAAATTGGTTCTGACAAAAAAAACAAACTCATCTACATCTTGGGTGGCCTGAGGTTGAGTAAATTTTCAGCAAATTTCCATTTTTGTGTGAACTATTCCTTGAAAGAGAAACATGCTAATAAGAAACCATATAACAACAGGACTGCGGTGAGTTGGCTAAGCTATTGTGTACTTGTGTAAAGTGTTTCTGCCCTACAGAACTTCTTCACTAAGAGAATGTACACTGATTTTTCCTTCAACAGTAAGACCAGCTGTGCAAATATTTACCCCCCTTTTTGGAGCCAAATGAATCTGGTAACTTTTAAGCCGTGATGTGAAGATTCACCACCTGTGTTTGTTTATGCACAGTGCACTTGTTTGTATCCCTTTTCCCCACCTGACCTTTCTTTCTCCTCTCGCTGCCCCAGCATTCAGAGCTCTGCTCCAGATTCGAGCTGTGAGGAAGAAAACAGCTGCCACTCTCTCACCAGTTTCCTTTAGCCCAGTGCCGTCTCAGAGCTCTGACCATACAGAGCATTCGGTAAAGCTCACACTCATACTTCATCCTGTACTCCAGTTTATTAATACATCATGGATCCTTTTCCACTGTGTTGCTACAGTAGTATTGATTTTGTCCAGTGGAATCACGCTTCGCATTTGACTCCATTACAGTTATGAACTGTATTTCAGGTTTTCAGTGGCGTATAACCTCCTCATTTCAATCCAATATATTGGACAAATTTGTTTTAAATTGAGATTGTTTTCAGTAAAAACCGTAATATTCTGAAATATTATTACAATTTAAAATAACTGTTTTCTGTTTGAATGTATAGTAAACTGTATATGTCAAACAACATGATTCAGCATAACTTTCAAAACAGAAGACCTCTAAAATCTTTTGATTCTACATGGCAGTACATCAGAAGTTTTCTAACAACAAAAGTATTCTTTTTTTCCTGTTGAATCTCAGAATACCGACAACATCCCTCCTGGCTATGAGCCCATCTCACTGCTGGAAGCCCTGAATGGGGTGCAACCTGTGTCCCCTTCAGTCTCTACAGCACCTCTCTATGAGGAGATACAGTTTTCTGGGGAGATGGGGGATCCCCTTAACCTGACTGGGCGGCAGCAGAGCGCAGACACCACATCAATCAAGGGCAAAGGTAGCAAGTCACCAGATGGGTAAGTCTGTATTGTGTAAATACTCGCTCTGAAAAATGCTCAAATAATGTTTTTTTTTTCAGTGATATGTGTCATGTTTCCAGGTCTACACGTTCTCCTTCATCCCCAATCCAGGAGGAAGAAGATGAGGAGAGGATGTCGGAGCTCTCTGATGCCCAGCCTCAGTCTGTTCTGCCCTGTAGTCTCAGTCCCACTGAGGTCAGCCACTATCAATTTCTTCCCTGTACTTGTGAAATTATGCTCACTGACAAGCTAGTAATCGGTAACACTTTATTTTAAGGCATAGTTACACATTACATATACTTACTATAGTAATAACAGTAAATTATCCATAATTATTACAAGCAACTAACCAAACCTTAAACCAAACCTTAACCTTATAGAAGAGGTTCTCAACTCTGGCCCTCGAGGTCCACTTTCTTGCAGAGTTTAGCTCCAACTTTGATCAAACCCACCTATCTTTCAAGTAAACCTGAAGACCTTTATTAGCTTGTTCAGGTGTCTGATTAGGCTTGGAGCTGAACTCGACTTCGAGGGCCAGAGTTGAGGACCCTTGCCCTGTAATACGAAATTTAGTAGTAATAGTTCATTAATATTACTCAGTACTGTGTAATTACACTATAACAGCATCACCTTGAAGTAAAGTCTAACCCAGTGAGCAGCTTTTAACAATGTACTTAAAGGGATAGTTCACCCAAAAACAAAAATTCTGTCATTACTTACTCACCCTCCTGTCGTTCCAAACCCGTAAGATCTTCATTCATCTTCGGAACACAAATTAAGGTATTTTTGATGAAACACGAGAGCTTTCTGACCCTGCATAGATAGCAATGTAACTGAAATGTTCCCAGACCCAGAAATGTAGTAAGGACATCGGTAAAACAGTCCATGTGACGTCAGTGGTGCTACTTCAATGTTGCGAAGCTACGAGTATTCCTTATGTGTGCAAAGAAAACAAAAATAATGACTTTATTCAACAATTCTTCTCCCCCAAGTTACATCTTCCACCATTTTGGAGAGTATCACGACGCATGCGTGTGCTTTTCCCTGAGCGTAAACAATGCTGATTACACTGATTATGCTCTTGGGTACTCTCCGAAATGCTGTAAGACGGTAACTCAGGGGAGAAGAATTGTTGAATAAATTGTTATTTTTGTTTTCTTTTGCGCACAAAAAATATGCATTATACAGAGATGAGATGAGAAGAAAATACCATCTAAACTTTGCTAAAGACAGTCAGTTCCCCTCAAGTGATAAATTAACATAAACTCCCACCTTCCGTGATTCATTTAACATCTCAACTGATTTGAATCATTGCATATGTGTATCAATTTTCAAATGTTTCAGGGTGCATCGTTACATCTGTAATGTCAACTCATTCGTAACTTCAAGTTTATGCAGCATTAGTGAATGTTTCTGTCATTCGGTTGGCTGCGGTGCATGTCCAGCTGATGGATGTACCTTTATTAGGGATGACGTCCGTTCTGGTAAGATGGTGGTGGCCAGGGGCAGACTTAGTGATGTAGGGGCCCTAAGCAATTTCAGGCATGCAGCCCCAACAGTCCAGGGGCCTCATGTATAAAACTCTCCGTAGATTTCAGCCTAAAAGCGTAGGTACGCACAAAAGTTTTTAGATTCATAAAACCCCTTTATAAATCCCAGTCAGGGGAAGATTGTGCATGCATGCATCTCCACCTCGTCTCCTCTCCAAAATCATCATATTTGGAGCTTACAATGCCTGCCTAGTTTTACTATGCATAACCTCATCCGCATATAATTTCCATGCATATTCCCATCCACGCGACACAAAGGTACAAGACGTTAAGGAAACATGAGATACGGACTATAAATGCAATTTGTGCCATAAACATACATTTTTATTGCTAAAGTCATCCAGTATTCGTGTTATGTAAATAAATAGATGTGAGACTAATTAGTCAAAAGAGTGAAAGATGTCAGATTTGTGGTAACTCCATTGTATAGAAACACTTACGCAGCAGCGTTAACTAGATTTATGTAATTGAATGGCAAGATAAGAAAACACAAAGTATAGTGTTATAAATGCACATTAATTAAAAACTGAAAATATGAAAGTTTCTAGATTTACCACCATGCTAATAATTGTAGAAAAGCATTATCATATGCATATCATACACGGCAGCGTGCAAACGGGACTTTTATTTTGGTCTGGCGATGTGACGTCATAAAGCTGCGCCCCTTCTAGCATTAACCCGCGCCCCTGCGTTTGTTGTGATTCGGCTGAAGAAAGGTTTGTGGTTTTTAAGTTTTTTAATCAATGCAAACTGTTGTCAATTCACACGTTTTTACAAGCTACGAAAAGGATATGCCGTTGTAATACTTTATTTAACGTTATATTTGTGAGTAAAACGCATCCTCATATTAATGACAGAAAAGGTGCGTTTTATTTCGCTTCCTCTATCGTGAAGAAGGACATCGTTCAAGTGCGAGGAAGAAGAGAAAGAAACTGAGAATCCGAATCATCGGAACCGAGTCATTCGTAAAATGATTCAGTGATTCGAAGCGCTCGAATGACAAACAGTGAAAGAAATGTACTTTCTTATAATAATCCTCTTTTTAAACAGGACAAAGTGTCCAAACACAGAAAAACTCCTGCTGAATCCACGTGACATACGATTATAAAAATGGTGTTTATTAAAGTGGAGAGTGAAGACATGAAGATTGAAGAAGCATTCAGAGTCGAACAAGAAGAAACTGAGACACAAAGAAAGGAGGCATTTATTAAAGTAGAGAGTGAAGACATGAGGACTGAAGAAATATTCAGCATCAAACATGAAGATACTGAGACACAAGCAGGTTGGTTTTCATTCTCAAAGCTGAACTCGCTCATTTGATCTTTATTTAAATGCCCAGCTCTACAGAAATGAATGATATTTATGAAGAATGTCACATGAGTGTAGTAATTAAAGCAGTTTGTTGACAGACATGTTGAGATCAGATGACCAGACAAATAAGATCCTGCTTTCACATTTATCATGGCATCATGCATTGGAGTTGTACCAATAGTACAGACTTAGGTTTGAGGGCCATATGCAGCTTTCGTACTTTGCGAATAGGGAGGACTGGCATTGATCGCTTTCGTTTCAAATTGAATTTAGGGTCATTCCGTGTCAACTTAACCAGAGGTCCCCGGATCAGATATTTGATTTTGCTAATTTTTTTTCTGAAGAAAGATAAGACATTTATAGTGATGAAAGCCAAGATCTTAAATGTCATGGATGAATATTTTCTGAGTAATCCACTGTTTTGGGGGGAGGGTCAGAGCCAAATTACAGGGGATCAAAAATGACCTCAGAAAGATGGCAGCATCGTAATGTTACTTTTACACAGAGATTGGTAGGTCTGTTAGTAAAAATCTGTTGACTTTAGCTGTCTTTTGGTGCTTTTCCACTGTGTGGTATGACTTGGCTCGGTTTGTGTTTCCACTGCAGTAGAGTGGGCGGGATTATTAACGTCGTTATAGTTGCTCCGCCTCTACTTCCGTGACTCCTGAAAAACTTTTTCATTCCGCGTCGCTCCATCAAGCTCTCGCTGGATCCGCGCCTTAGCTATCAACGAGAGGAACGTCTTTACTTCAACAGACAACGAAACAGCTATTTTTTGGTTGTTAAAAAAGGTGCACTCGCGTTCGATCCTTCACTGGCTGTGCCGATTTAAATCTAGCAGGTCTGTTGTGTCTCGTGCCACAAGTTCAATGACGCAGGTAGTGACGAGTCTCTCCGGCCAATCAGTGATCAGCAGGGTTTACACGTCACGTTTTGGTAACGGTACGGCTCGCTTGGAACCTCACCCGAGCTGCTACTGAAAAAAGTACCAGGTACTGTACACCCCCCACCCAAAAGTGAACCGTACCGAACTGTACCGTGCCATACCATGCAGTGGAAAAGCGCCATTTGTTGCATTATGTGCCAACAGTGACCATTCAAAAATGGGGAAATGGTGCTTTTCAAGTTTTTTTTCTCCAATGTTTGCATGCCTGTAACTCAAGAAGTATTAAAGATATCTTAATGCCCTTTTAGATA
>JAUZSZ010000114.1:11594798-11605485 GCA_034780575.1 Labeobarbus marequensis | reverse complement strand
GGAACACAGTGTGGCCTCCTCATGGAAGTATCCCTTCATGAAGTTACAGTACTCTCTTGATGTAATCTCACACCTGTACAAATCACAATTCACATTTAAAGGGATAGTTCACCAATAACTAAAAATTCTGTTAGTGTTTACTCACCCTCACGTCATTCCAAACCCATAAGATGTAACCTTTTTGGATCTAAGTTTTGGCTACTTTCAATGGACAGAAAAATATTTTAATTTGTGTTTCTAATATTAACCAAAGCCCATGACATAAGGGTGAGTAAATTACGCTAGAAATTTCATTTTAGGGTAAACTATCCCTTTAAGGAATTTGATTTCCAAAGGACACAAAATAACACAAAATATGCAATATATACATAATGAGATACACTACCAGTCAAAAGTTGCAACTGTTGTATGATTTTGATCACATTTCTCATGATCTTAATACTTAAACCATCTGATAGAGCTTGACTGACACTTGACTTGTTACTAGATGAGACTTTCCATTTTTACATTTATCTAACATTAATGTAGTGTGTCACAAGCAAGGGTCAGGATTTGGCTGGTTAGCATGGCCCGAGAGGCAGTATTACTGTAACATTAACTTACATATAGCATCATATGCACAGAAGCCATCAACACATGGTGGTTTGTGGCATATTGTCACTAAATCTTTGCCCATGAAAATGGCAGAACATGATGAAGAATGTTGTGGCACATCCAGTAGTGACTGACACATGAGTCGGCAGATATATCGATGCAACTGAGACACAATAATAATGGTTGTGTTTTTTTTTGTTTGGGGGGTTGGGTTTAGAGCAGCTGAGGTCAATTAGGTAATGTTTGATAAAAGATTGAGATACTGAGATACAATCCTACATAAACACCCTAATGAAGTCATAATTTTTAATAAATGTAAATTAAAATTTATAAATAATAAATTTTCAAAAATGTAGTCACAGCAGAAGCCATTCATTTTGGAGAAACTAGGCTAATATGAACATATTAAAATATGAGATCCCTCTGTAATAATATATACACAGGACAAAATGAACTCAGTAATTGTTGACTTAGTGTATGTTTAAAAGCAATACTAACGGTCTGTCATTAAGTGCATATCATACATCTATATGCCAGCAGGCAGCGGCATATAAGGTGCCACAACAAACTGCATCTTGTTCCACAATTTTCCACATGCCATAATCCACTGACACAAGCCAAGTTTTTGTGACATATGCCACAAGATGTCCAGCCACTTAATGTTAATACCGCTTATGCATGACCCTCATCAGCCCCCGCCAGTAGATGTTGTAACCATCTGATGTCCAACATCTTTTTCATTCAAAACTACTAAAATACATTTTTTGCAAGAAACACACACTACTGTTCAAAAGTCAGTGGTCAGTAATTAAAAAAACAGAAATTAATACTTTAAGATGTATCACTTTGATCAAAATCGAATACAGGAATACAGCACAAGCCTTTTAAGTTGTTCTGAACACATCAAAGACATTTACAATGTTGCAAAAGATTTTTATGGGTATAAGTGTACTTGTTTTAGAAAAAAACAACTAAATATCTTATGTCATTTTGCTTATCTAGTAAATGCATCTTGATTTAAGAATTTTTTTGATATTTTAACTAGAAACAAGACAAAAATACTAGGTAAGATGAGCCTTTTTTTCCTCAGTGTATCTCATGGCGTAACGGGTGTCAGCAGGTTTTCCTCACCTTCCTTTGGTTCCGATGCAGCAGGGTCTGCCAGTGATGACACAGTCAATGTGTGGCAGGTTAGTGTGGTTCCCTGTGCTGTGCCTGGTGCATATCTGAGAGAGCAAAAACAGTATAACTGTACTACACTGAAGCAAAAAAATTAAATGTTGTGGTCATGTCAGTTGAGAAACCGTCACTGTAGCAAACTCACCGGCCACTTAGTGATGTCATCAGGCCATTCGTGAGGAGTAACCGAGGCAGGCTCCAGACAAATCCTAAAGGTATAAATGTGTTAAATAGGATAATTAAATCCACAGGCGACGTGAATGGGTAATACACCAAAGAGGGCTATAATTGTACCTGGGGTCTTGATGGCACACAGAGCCATACTGACGCACTTTCCCCTCCAGATATGGAGCACTTGGGTGCTGAGGCCACTTTACCCATAATGCCAGTGTACTCTGAGAACATTACAGGGACATTTGTGTAAAAATAGGTTGACATTAATGTCGATATGTGAGGTCAAACAGGAACTGACCGAGCACTCCTCCTGAGAGGTCTGCACGCAGCCCGATTGGTCATTGCGGACGCAGCAGGCCGAGTGCCGCTCACTGTTCTTCTTCTCCAGAATGAGCTGGTGCACCTCCTGATCCTGGAGCATGCAGGGGGAGAATTTAGCCCCGAGGTGAATCAGCGCCTCCTGCAGGCCAGGAATAAGAACTGCATATTAGGCAAGAGCACAACGGGAACATACTAAACTCATCTATTTTATTTTAGCATTATTTATTTACTATAATAGTATTTATTAATAGTCGTTTTTATTTAAATATTTTCCATTTTCATTTTCATTGTAGTTAACTAATTTTGTGCTTTTGTAATTTTTATTAGTGTTTATTTTTATTTCTAAATATTTCTATTTAGCTTTATTTTTATTTCAGTTTTAATTTTAGTAATTTTAGAAGCTTAAACTTTATATATTTATAATATTTCACTGTTTTTTGAATAGTTTTGTTTTCGCTTCATTTCACTTACCAAAAGAATTTATAACAGTTTTAGTATCACTTAAGAACATTATTTATCCAAGACTATTCAAAACAGTATTTTATAGCCTAATATTACACATGCAGTTATGGCCTCATACGCATTTTCCTTTTGAAGAAAATGTGTTTCTTAAGTTTATGATGATTGAAAATAAATGTGTTGCATTTGAATATGGATGTAGCAAAACAATTAGTTTGAAAATAAACCATAAAGGGCCCTTACCATGGTACATCTATCACCATATGTAAATATTTTGATAAAAGCATTATCGTTTTTTAAGTAATATTTAGTTTAATACTTTAAAATAATCACTTTTGGCATTTCATAACAGTATTCTTTTTCACTTTTTCTTTTTCACTTTTAGTGACCATGTACTCAATTAAAGTAATGTACATATTTACCGAGCTTGGTCCAACCCAGAAATTTTCTTGCTGCATGAATTTGACGTTTTCATAAACTCCTTTGCTTCGTAAGACCTGCAGCAGATGACATAACCTGTTACACACCATATTAAACAGAAGTACAGTGTAACAAAACCAAATACACATTGTTTTACTTACAGAATCAACTGTCTCATGTTGTGAAAAGCCCACAGGTGCAATGCCATAGATGGAAACCGCCAAGATGGTAATCAGCAAATGGACAAAGGTGATCCAGTAAGTGAAGAAAGGCCTGTGGGATAAAAAAAAACACCAATTCATCACCCTGTACAGACACCTATAATTCAGTATCTTAAACATATCCAGAGACTATCTATAGCATGCATTTAAAAAGGCTCCCACCCACAGTACTGTTGTTAATACCTGTGGTCATTCATGTCTTCTATCTGTTTCTTGACATAGCTGTCAATGCGCTTGCGATAGGTGCGGTTGGTCAGTCGGCCCACCATGCCAAGCCCATAAGGACGCTTCTCCTTGGCAAAGAGTTTCTTAACAGGCACAGTAATGCGCTGTCCACGCCGCTGACTGCTCACACTCACCACGTCCTGCCGTAATCGCACTTTAGGCTGAATCAGAGCACCATCCTTTCCCTTACGCCATCCCCTCTCAAGAGGCCTGAAGAGAGATGGAGAGACATAAAGATGAGCTTTTAAAAAACAGACTGAGAAGTCCACTTAAAAGCATTCAGAATAATATATTAAAAGCCCAAACATGTTTGTCATGTGTGCATGTGGCTCACAGCATAAGATGGCTCCGCTCTAGTTCTGTCCTCTCTAGGGCACTGCCTGTCAGGTCCCTCTCGTCTCCAGCCCTACTGGCATCAGTTTCTTTAATGGAAGCTTCAGAAGGCGACTCAAACACCTCGTCTGCGTATGTGGACAGCTCTTCATGCGCAAGCCCATCCTAAAATGACAGAATGGCTACATTGGATACATACAATGGATTCATTTAAGTGTACAACAAAAATAATAACTGTCTAATTTCTTAGCTTACTTTTTTTTTTCAAATGTTAAAACTGTTTCCCAGCCATTTTCCCTAACCAAGCCAGTGTTGTTATTGTAAAAAAAAAACTATTAAAAATAGTTTTCAGAATTTTAAATAATGCTAACATATAGTAAAATATAAATATTAACTGAAAAACTAAATCTTTAAAAATCAGAAATAACAAAAATTAGAAATGTTGCTTCGGCAACTAAATTGAAGTATTAAAATTACTTAATCTAAACCTGAAATAAAATTTAATTAAAGCTAAACAGATGCTGTATGTGTGTATATATATATATATATATATATATATAGGTTAGCTATTATGATGCTCTTCAGTTTGATAATGCTAGTGGTGCATTTTACATTTCAGCTTAACAACAATTTAATTTATGACTCATTAGATCATTTGCAATAACTTTAAATATATCAACCCCTAGGTGGCAGCATTGAGATGGTCTCTGTCGTAAACTTCAGGTTTTGTATTTATTTTCACCTTGGCAAAGAAGGAGGTGTCCAGTTCATCTGGGAAATCCACAGTGTCCTCATCCAGAAAACTAGCCGTGGCGAAACTCCGCCGATGCATTCGCCGAGCGGCACCTTCCGGCAGAGAGCGTCCCTAAAACCACCATCATTATAATCTTTACTATCATCCTCATTAACAGCATCATGCTTACTACTATGCTCAGTGCTCATATAATGAATAGAAATGAACATAACAACTGTGAAATTATAGATCACATGTTATACATCAGAAACAATGGGTAAGACCCTAATGTCCTTTCAATGCAGCTGTGCTGCTTCTGTGGCCAAGCAGGGGATTACCTCAACCTGCTCCAGAATATTCTATCGGACTAACAGCTGAACATTCCAGTGGAATTATCATAGCCATCTGTTAGCGTTGTTCCCAGCCTATAGCCTGGTCAAATGGGCTCAGGCACTAAATGGAACTGGGCCAAATCCAGAGTCAACAAGTCAAACCAGAGATAAACTTTTACATAAGAGATTATACGGGGGAGAGTAATATTTATTGCAATCTTTACAAGGACGTCAAAGTGAGCCTCTGAAGTAATCTATGATAATCACCACGGCTGGGTTTACTGGACGTCCGATGCCTTGTTCCGATGGCATTCACGTCACTTTGACATTAGGGGCTGGAGCTCAAAGGAGATTTCCCAATTTTAAAGAATGATTATTGACTCAAATCAAAAGGTAATTTTTTTCCAGCAAATGTCAGAAATTGAGTCTGTCGCTTTATCTTGTTGTTTGTTCCTGTCTGGGAACTTGATGTGTTCATGTCTGGGGGATAATAATAAAACTAAAGCATGATTTCCCTGGAAAGCCCGGAAATGAAATCAGTTTTTGGAGCTATTCAGTTCTATGCAACTAAAGTACACCTTCTACAATTGTAGAAGTCAGTAGTCCTCAACCTTTTTGACTTGAAGGCCACCCAAATTGGGCAAGATATTTCCTCAGGGATTTTTGCTTGAATTATGACAATTTTCAAAGAGTTTTATTAACATAAAACTGGGAATGCTAATTTAAAAAAAATAAATATTCACCACAACTCAAATTAATTGTGATTCCAGATAATTTAAGACTCTGATTCAAGGAATAGTTCTTCCCAAAATTAAATTCTGTCATTAATTACTCACCCTCATGTCGTTTCAAACCTGTAAGACCTTTGTTCATCTTCGGAACACAAATTAAGATACTTCATATGTGTCGTGGCACTCTCGTGAATGCGCATCGAAGAGAAGAAATTGTTGAATAAAATCATTATTTTTTTCTTTGTGCCAAAAAGTATTCTCATATCTTCATAAAATTAAGGTTGAACTACTGATGCCACATCATGTCCTCACTACCTTCCTGGGCCTTGAACGTCAGTTACGTTGTGGTCTATGGAGGGTAAGAAAGCTCTCAGATTTCATCAAAAATATCTTAATTTGTGTTCTGAAGACGAACGAAGGTCTTACGGGATTGGAACAACATGAGGGTAATTAATGAGAACATTTTCATTTCTGGTGAACTATCCATTTCAGCATGTTGTTCAATAAAAACATGTTTACTGAGGAGAAAAAAGAAATGTATTTTAATTATGTTTTAGTATATATAATTAAATCATTTCAAGTCCCCCTTGGAAGTTTGCTGAGGCCCCTCAGTGGGCCCCAGCCCCCTTGTTGAGAAGCACTGTTATAAAACATACCCAATGGAGATGCAACATGCTTTAAATCTATCTATCGGCTCTTACCTTCACAAGAGCAGCGGCCGCTCTAAAGCCCATTTTGGCAACAGACTCGCGCTTTCGTCTACGGGGAGGTCGGCTGAAGCCGGAGCGGGAGCTGGTGAAGGAGCACAGGGAAGCGGCGCAGGGGGTGATGGGGGTCTGAGGTATACTAAGACCGTCCACTTCCTCTATATTACGGAATGCTCGACCCCGAGCCAGCGGGTCTACGATCTGCAGACACCAACCACAAAAACCCTAAACAGTGAGTCACAATCACCCCATCTGTATCATAAACCACCAAAACCACCACAGTGTGCAACAGCAATAGTAAATGCTAATGAGAAATGTTGATGTTTTTTAAGCTATTTTGGATTGTACCCTTATAAAGGGATGAGTATGTGTTCAGCTTACCCTCTGCATGCCATGCTGTGCGGGGGGGATGTATAGAGGAGGAGGCGTCTCAGTACTGGTCATGGAGAGATTGTCTTGACTGGGCAGGTCCATTTCACGTATCACCTGAGGCTTCAGTTTGCCGTAGCGCTGGGTACAGTGACGAAGGCTCTTCCGCTGCCATTTCTGAGTGGCATCCACATCATTGCTGACCCCAAACCAGTCTGCTGTGCCCCTGCAGTCACATTTATTGTTAATTATAGTAATAGTAAATACAACAGTTTTACTACACCATGTGTACAAAGTGAGAGAATTGAAAAACATGATCAAATCCACTGTGTAATCTGAGTAAAGAGTCAAAACAAGTCTGAGGTTCTGAATAAACTAACCTCCTGAGACCTCCAAAACAACCGTGGTCGACTGCAGTCACGTGAATTAACTATTTTTGAGAGAATGATTCATGAGTGTCTAACATTAATGGATAAAACTAATTTTTAATATGATAAAATCATACTATGATTTTTTCTGTATATTGTATCCTGTTTAAAGTACAAATAAAAACATCCTTAAGAGACAATAAATTCACTTGTGATGCAAAACTGTAAAAAAAAAAATATATATATATATTATTAGTTTAATTAAATTAAATTTTGTTTTCAGATTTTGAATTAAAATAATTTTATTTTTTTTCACTAAATGTATTTATGCTTAAGACAAACTATTTACCAATAGGTTAAGGGTTTCCCAAATGGGGAAAAAATAAAATTGATGAAATGCTTATAATTACATTGACTGTAAAATTAAAATAAATAAATTTGGCTGCACAATTAATCAAAATAAAACTGAAATCATGATATAGCTTAGAGCTATTATCAAATCAAAGGCAGCAATTTCATTAAATATGGGTCCATAATTATCGAGCATTTATTTATTTTTGTGTAATAAATAGTGTAAATTTAGTGTAATTTACAACAATAATACATTTCTATCTTCATTTTTATTATTAGAGTTACAAAAGTATAATAATAATAATAATAATAATAATAATAATAAATATAAAAAAATTGATCTGTTCACTTACAGGCCACGTGAGCATTAACCAACATCAAAAAACACAAACATATGAGTATATCATTAAATTATTGAAATATTAACTTAAACTTAAAATTACCCCCTAAGATTTTAAGGGGTTCAGCTGACAAAAATATTTGGAAACCCCTTATTCAGGATATAATAATCTCTGAATATCTTATGCAATATCGCTTCACAAGTCAACCTGTCTTATTTTAAGGGATGTTTAGATATTACTTTACTAGAAAACAAGACAAAAATACATCCCAAAACACACAATCCTGGACAGAGTCTTCAAGTGTTTGAAGTGTGTGTAAACACTGGTAGTACAGTGAGGACATCAGCAGTGTTTAGAGTAAAGGACACATAGTAATAACAGAGTCGGCTGTGCATCATTACAAGGGAGGCCAGCTGAGGGAAGGCCTTTTAAAGCAGCAGAGGGGGAGTCATCACCTTAATGTGACCCTGTTTTTGGAGAAATGATTTGAGAAGATTTTCAGTAAAATCAACCAAGAAAATAGCTCAAACTTTTCTGCTATCCAATGAATAACTGAACAAACTCCTTAACTGTAAACACTCAATATGGTGATGAAAAAAATCATTAGTCTCATCCATTACTAAGCATAGCACTACCATGCACTGAAAAAATATATAAAAAAACCAAGATTCACTTACTTTAGATGTAAAATGAAATAAGTAATGGAGTTTTAATTAGAAATAATTAGAAAGCTAATAAAATGTTGTCAGATTAATTAATAAAAGGTAAAACTATCAAAATGAGGGAAATCATTAACCTGACAATAATCAAATATAGTACATACAGCAACTGACCAATCAAAATCAAGTATTCCATAGCAGTGTGTAACCCAGAAATACCCAAATACTTTACCAATAAACCAGACACATTGAGATAATTTATAAACCAAACAAGACCATAAACAACACCAACTCACAACCCTACTAAAAAAGTACAAACACTTTAAACAACAAAAAAGAAATTAAATTACATTAAATTAAATCATTAAAATTTTCTGTTTAAAAAAAGGTGTCTGGTTGTTTAAACAAATTCAAAAATATCCAAAAGTATAAATATTTGATACAAAAATCCACACAAAAAAGCTCCTCACTCATAAAGACACCATCAATCATCAAATCTCACCATTGACCTACCTGTCTAACTCATCCCAGGAGGCAAGGAAGGTCATGTCTGAGTTAGAGGGGGAACAGAAGCCTTCACACTGAGTGAAATATTGGCTTGTCCTTCTGTCTAACCCCCTAGATCACATAATGTCAGAGAGGCAAACAAGACATTTCCTTGATGCCAGAGTTCAGAGTTCAGAGTTCAGAAAACCTGCTCTAATCCAAGTAAGTCTGAAGGATCAAGACTTGCTTAAACGCTTAATGTGTCTGAGACCATACAGCAGTGATTCATATCCCGACAGCAACTCTACTTTACTCTTGCCGCCCACTCAAATAGGATTTGAGGAGTGTGTGTAAACACCCAAAATACCAGCTCATCTGACTAAAAGAGACAAGCAGAGAACAGAGAGAAAGAGAGAGAGGGCAGGGAACGTGCCGAAACATGAGATAAGTGTGAGAACTGGAACTAAAAGACTCAGCATAATTCAGTTATGAGCACACATACATGCTCACACATACAATCACACACCTCTCAAACAATAAAACAGTCTCTTCTATAACAGTCCATTGCAAATTACTCTGTCTTTCAAATACCCTGGAGGAGGAAATTAAACATGATTCACTATCCTTCACAATCTGACACGCAATTCCCAATAAGCACTGCACACATCAGTGGTCTTTAACAGTTATTAGTCTGGACAGTGATTGAATTAACTTGTGGATAGTTTAGTCAATGGACAGGACAGGATTTAAATGGGGAGATGGTACAATTACACTCTGTTATAGAGCAGGTTTTGTTGATGGTGATGCCCAGGACCCCTAAAAATAACAAACGATCTCATGACGAAAATGTACCTCTTGGAATTTTTTTGCAAGACGTGAAATACGTACACTCTAAAAAATGCTGGGTTAAATACAGCGCTGGGTAAAGTATGGACAAACCACTGGGTCAAAACAACCCAATAGCTGGGTTTGTCCATATTTCACTCGACCCAGCGCTGGGTTGTATTTAACCCAGCATTTTTTAGAGTGTATGTATTTGTGTATGTATGTATAGTACCAATAAGTACATATCACTGCAGTTTCCAAAAGTAATTAACACTAGAGGCAGTAAAACAGCCAGCACTTCATAATCGTATTCATACACAGTTATGATTACAGCTCCATATGTTTTGCTTTCCGGACATAACAAGCTTGCTCGGTAGCATGGAATTGGACTTAGGATGCGGAATCCTTGGGTACGAATCCCATCAAAAACATGACTCACAATGAAAGAACTGAAAGATGAGAGATCAAAAAACAAGCTAAATGGCATGCTTGTGATTGTGTTTTTACATCACATTCGCCTTTGTTCATACTATTGGGTAGGTTTAGGTGTAGTGCAGATAGTATGTTATTTTAAAAGGTCACCGAGCATTAGATTTATAGCACCACTCAACGGACATTTCAAGTCAGAACTGCGGTGACACCTACCGTCACACAAAATGTACCATATGTGTACGTTCATCTGTTCCAGGGAAAAAAAAAATCGAACACTCTTTTAGTGCCGCTCAGTGGACATTTCACATCAAATATATTACGAAACGTACATGGAGGTATGTATTTCGCGTCTTGTGAAAAAGTTCCCAGAGGTACGTTTTTGTTATGAGATCATGTTTTGTTGCTACAAAACATAAGGCAGCTATAT
>JAUZSZ010000114.1:11516328-11527549 GCA_034780575.1 Labeobarbus marequensis | reverse complement strand
TGGTGAATGGAGGGTTAAAATGTGATCCACTGCAAAGAGGGAGAGAGAGAGAGAGAGAGAGAGAGAGAGAGAGAGAGAGAGAGAGAGAGAGAGAGAGAAAGAGAAACATTTAGGTGAGACATAAACTCATTTGCTTTCATAAGTGGAGTCAGAAAATTACTTTGAGCACTCAGAAATCAATTAACAAACCCACAATTTGGTTTCCTGACAATTCTTGAATATAATGCAACTGAATATAAATGTACTGTAAAGCATCGGCTAAATAACAATCAATTAAAACGTACACATCCTTTGATTATTACAGTAAATAAATGTTAAAAAATATATAAATAAAAAATATTTTGGCAACTTATTAAAAAAAGCAAAGCAATCCATATATATACAGTTTATACACACACACACACACACACACATATATATATATACATATATATATATATATATATATATATATCTTACCTGATTTCTGCCATACACGCCACCAGCACAGCCACCGCCAATCCGTGCACAAGCGCTGGCTGTAATCGTCCTGCTGCTTCCACATTTTCAATGACAGACACACAGCCGATAAAGACAAAAAAAGTCGTGCCCACCAGCTCGGCAACACATGGCTGGATTATTCTCTCGTACTTGCCCAGAGATTTGGGTTCATTCTTCTTCAGCAAGGTTTTTTCCATCTCTTCAAGCTCTAGCTTCTCTGCGTCTGCTGACATTGTGCACCATCCAGTGCATTGAGTAACTCTGTGACCGTGGCAGAGGGAAGCACTATGATAACAGAGCCAACCTAAGTTGTTCCACCATAAATCATTCTTTTATCCCTGAAAGGTCTGATATATTATCGTAGGATTATATATGAATGATGCAGCAACAATGTACAATCAAGTTTTAGGAGACAATGAAAAGATTTGGAGAGAACAATAAGGTGTCCAAGTATAATTGTAGACATTTTCAGGTTGGAGTTTGATGAGTGCATAGCTACTCCCTTATCAGATGTAAGGTGCTTCACATTTGGACAGTATTGTTTTCACTATTATCTCTGTGATATTTATTTGCTTGTCAAGTATGTCATAACTCACTGACCTTGGGTGTAAATGTTATCAACCCACATGGCATTATAAAACAACGTATTGACGCAAGGTGAACTTTAAACTGCAGTGTGATATTTAAATATAGAGGTACTACAAATATTATTAATATGCTCAGGGGGTCATATATTTAAAAAAAAGAGACCAAAATCTTCTCTCAGAAGAGAGATCATGATTTGGTTTAAAAAATATTTATAAGAATATTAATAGTAGGCCTTGCAATTATATATGAGAGATCATGTTTTGATTTCTAAATAAAAAATAATATTATATTAATAAGAATGTTAATAGTAGCAATCATATATAGTCCATGAATAAAAACAAATAAAATCAATAGATAAAGTAAGTAAGTATTTTAGGTTCACTTTATGAATGACATGCAAAGTAAAGAAATACATGCAGGCAATTTCTAAATCTTCTCTCAGGAGAGAGATCATGATTTGGTTTAAAAAAAATATTAATAAGAATATTAATAGTAGTAATTATATATGGGAGATCATGTTTTGATTTCTAAATAAAAAATAATATTATATTAATAATAAGAACGTTGAGAGTAGTAATTATATATAGTCCATCAATAAAAACAAATAAAATCAATAGATAAAGTAAGTATTTTAGGTTCACTTTATGAATGATATGCAAAGTGAAGAAATACATGCAGGCAATTTCTAACAAAACACAGTTTATTAACAGGAAACATCAGAATACATTATGGCAGGCTATAAAAACTAAAACAACAAATACATTTGGCAAAGAGACAACAAAGCATCAGAATACAGAAAGGTTTAGAATACTGCACTAATATAAATGTTTGACAATATCATACAATGCTTTACAGTTATCTTGACTTTAAAAAGCTTGCGACATGAGATCCTCTGAGGGCCCCTCTCCATCACTTGAAAATAACACGGATCTTCTTGTCTCCCACTACCAACCTAGAACAAATAATGCAATTGTTCAGATACTTATAGATACTCAGATACTCATACTCATATATAACATATCAGGATTGAAAGTTTCAAACACAAAAACTTTTCATTCTTATTTCAATCTGATCAGCCTCAAAGTCAATTATCTTCATACACTCAATGACTTCACACTCTTCCTAAATGAAGAAAATCATTCATTGTGCAAGGTAAAAGTGAACAGCAGGGATACCTCACAAGACTGACAGTGACCAGAGCGCCAGTCAAAGGTCCCACCCAATATATCCAGTGGTACTCCCAGTGACCGGACACTATTGCTGGCCCGAAGGCCCGTGCTGGATTCATACATGCTCCTGATATTCCACCCCTGTTGAACACGGAAGACAAAATCAGTGAAATCACTGAAAACTGAGAGGTTAGAAGACTGGCTTTAAAAAGTGACCCTAAATTTTATTGTTGGGAATCATTATTTCCTATTGCCATTATTGTTCTATGGCTGTTTAATGTCTTTGCTTCCTGTAACATATCCTGTGATTTTAGTTCATTTGGTTGCCATGTTCATTAAAGGCACCTCTGTCTCCACATTAAAACAAGTGTAGCAACTTGCGAGAAAATGAGGTTTGATTATGACAGGCTGTCATTTACTTATAAAAGCGCATTAAACATATGATGACAGTTAGGGGAGAACAGATTTAATTATAACAACATCAGTTTCAATGATCAGAAATGAACTACAAGGGTAAAATCAATGTTATACATGACCACCACCCTAAATCTGTAAGTTTCTGTGTACAAAAATAGAAAGGATTTAAAAGATGAAAAAAGCCAAGTAAAATCTAGTTACTATCTCTTTCTCTTTCTCTCTCTCTCTCTCTCTATCAGCCATGACATTTACAGACTCAACAGCTGAACTGTGTCAGAACAAATTCATCTCGATAATGTCAGATAACTTTGATAGAAAGTTATATAACAAAACATGGTCAGGTTAAAGTGTCAAATCAAATTTTTGCTGATTGTCCAATGTATGAAGAATTTTGGGGTATAATATGTCTATCCTCACTTACATACAATCGGCTATATCATTTATTTGTGTAGTTTGTGTGAAATATTAGTTTCCTACCCAGCCAAAATATTTGCAGTCACAGTGAGTCCAATACAGAAAGGAGCCAGATGACTTCGGGTCCTTCCATTTATGGCACTCATGCTGACAACAATAGTCAAGAAGAGCGTCATAATCATCTCCGCCACAGTCGCAGAGCCAGTGCCATGAGAGGACTGAATGGCATTAAATGCTGCTCCTGTTGCATTTCCAAATGCCTCATTAGTAGTGACAGCCTAAAGAAAATAAGCTAAATGATAAAACTCCTGAATTTAATCGTCAGTGTTAATGACTGTACGCTTTCAGTAATTTGCACAACAAGGCTTCACCAAGTCAAATCACAAATACAGTTACAAATATTAATAGAGAAGCTTAGACACATACTTTGGCGAGGCTGGCAGCAATCACTCCACCTAACATTTGTGAGAGCACGTATGGCACCAGGAGTATCAATTCCATTCCTCCGATGAGGTAAACACACACAGACACGGCTGGATTGAAGTGACCACCACTGGAAAACAAGATCAGATAGGGAAATCAAATGTAAGCAATCAAGCATAAATTAAACAGTTTTGGTTTGGAATGAATGGGAAAATGTTATTTTCTCCAATAAAACAGGTTAAAAACTTTAATACCTTTTTTTTAAAAGATAAATAAAATAAAATAAAATATAAAATAAAACATAATTCCTACAAGAAAATATTTAAAAAATAAAGAACTTAATTTTTTTTCAATTTAAATAAAAAATAATAATAATTTGATTTTTAAATTAAACATAAATATGAAATGATCCTTTATTAATAAACTTTTATTATTTATAAAATCATG
Source organism: Labeobarbus marequensis (assembly GCA_034780575.1). Lineage (NCBI taxonomy): Eukaryota > Metazoa > Chordata > Actinopteri > Cypriniformes > Cyprinidae > Labeobarbus > Labeobarbus marequensis. The sequence goes on along the minus strand of JAUZSZ010000114.1, from coordinate 11,523,611 downwards.
AAATTAAAAATATAGAATTTTTGTAATAGTTATTTTAAGTAAATGTTCTAATGTTCAAAACTGTTCAATTTAGATGTTTAATATTATATTTTTATATTATAAATATAATAAACCTAATATATATTTTTTCCATTATTATTCTCTATTTACAAGTCTAGTTACTTGCTAAATCAAGCACATAGGACATAAGGCAGTTACCTGATTTCTCCAAAAATGGCAATAGCTATAGCCAGCGCTAGTCCATGTGCCAGGGCAGGCTGGATGCTCCCACTGATGCCCACGTTGCCCATGACCGACACACAGCCCACAAACATGAAGAGAGTGGAGCCGAGGACCTCTGCCATGCATGGCTGAATGTAGTGCTCATAGAAGGACAACTTCTTAGGCTGATTCTGATGGGCATCCCCTCCATCGCCAGTAGCTACTGTAAAGAGCTCTGACTTGGACTCCGCTGAGGTCATTTTGCCTGTACAAAACTTCAGGTGATCTGTGCTCACACACTGGAGCTTCGTACTGATAAAGGTGGACAGAGGACAGGGTGGAGTGGCGGTAAGGCGGGCCAACATCTCCCCCGTCATCACTCTTGGTGGCTTGGGAAAAAACACTTTACAATTACAGCAGTGGAGAGCATTGTTTGGGGGGAGACGGCTTCAGGATATAGCTTATCATCCACCAGTCTGCCACAACTGAGGACAATAAAAACGTGCATAACCAACTCTCATGTCACTCAAGGTCTGCTCGCCTGTCTTATGCAACCGAATTGATCTGAGTTAATGCAGATTCCCAAACTTTACAAATCTAATGGCTTATTATAGATTTCAGCATGGCCTGCAGCAGATCATATGCATTTATCGCAGTACTGCGTTTGCTCTCACTCTAATGCAGTAAATAACAGCACAAGGTCGGTTTGGGTTAATGTTTCTCTTCAGGGACTCACTGACAAAAATGAATACAGAGAAAGACTGCAGGATGCCTGGCGTGGATGGCTAAAGAGGAAACGTTTCCTTTTTTGTGTCTTTTAATCGCCTTTTGTTTTCTAAAACTACTTCCTTGTGATTATTTGTGACGTTGAAAAAACACTTACTCTCCGGTTCAAAAGTTTAGGATCGTAAGATTTTTTTATGTTTTTGAAAGAAGTCTCTTATGCTCAACAAAGCTGCATTTATATGATCAAAAATACAGTACACGTGTGGAATATTATTAGCATTTATTTATTTATTTTTTTTGCATTTTAATATTTTATTTTAAAATGTAATTTATTCCTGTGATGGCAAAGCTGAAGTTTAGCAGCCATTACTACAGTCTTCAATGTCACATGATCATTCAGAAATGATTTTTTGTTTAAGAAACATTTCCTACACTGTAAAAAAAAAAAAAAAAAAGTTGAGCCAACTTAAAATTTCAAGGCAACCAGCTTCAGCAGATATTTGAGTTCTCTCAATTTATTTTTGTAGGAGATTCTAAACTTTTTGTTGCATAAACGTAAAGCAAGTTGACTCAAAAATCTGCTGAAGCTAGTTGCCTTGAAATTTTAAGTTGGCTTACCTTTTTTCTTTTTTTTTCTTTTTTACAGTATATTATTATCAATGTTGAAAACAATTGCCCCGCTTAATATTATCAATGAGGATTCTTTGATGAAAGTTCAATATAACAGCATGCATTTAAAATATAAATCTTTTATAACATTATGAATATCTTTCCTGCCACTTTTGATCGATGTAATGCGTCCTAGTTTAATATAAGTATTACAGTTTTTCTCAATTGCTTGAACACATTTCTTGAAATTATGCCTCTCAATTCCCCAATCTTCCTATATTCAGGTCAAAATGAATTAATCAATTATTCTGCCCCAGTATCCCAACTTTGGTCTGGGACAGGCCAAAGAACCTCTTCAACATCACAGGCTAAATTGGCCCTGGCCAGGCAGCGGGGGTAAAATCTTGCATGCCTGATCCAACCCTGGCACGCATCAACTAAAATATATGACACTGCTTGTCTTTTAGCCCTTGCCCTTCCTCTTTCTCTTTCATATTGTCATCCTCCTCCTCTTTCTCTTCCTTCTCTCCGTACTCCTCCTCCAACTCCTACTCTTCCTCTTCAAATTTACACATTACAGTATGTGGGATATTGATTGAAAAAGACTGGATAGGATTCACAGTTACATTATTACAAGTGGTCTGGCAAAAAAATAAATAAAAAAAATTACATAGAAAAACATTACAACGTCGTTGTGAAATAGAAAAGAAAAAGAAATAAAATAAAATAGAAAGAAGGTCTACTGTCAGAATTTGTAACTCTTGTGTTGTCCTCTGTCTATACAGTATATGCTTTCCAACTGAAGGTTTATAAGATGTACCTTTCAGCTATTTCAGAGAACTGCTTTATACGGGTTGATCTATATTCTCTTCATTAGTGAAAGTCAAGATTCACCTGAACAATTCAAGGCAAATTTACAAAAAGTCTAATAGAAATGTATAGAAAATATGCTTGAAAGTTTATGACGACTAGATCATAAGATCATAAGGTAAGACTATAGCACAGAGAACTATATAATACATTTTGAGCAACATGACAATAGCAACTGATCATGTAACTTCAGACAAATGTACGTAATACATAATCCACCCTGAAGAAAATCGACATCACCAAAGCATCAGGACCAGACATGGTGCTGGGTCACACATTGAAGTCATGTGCTGACCAATTAGCAGGAGTGTTTCCGAACATCTTTAACCTGTCCTTGCAGCAGGCTGTAGTCCCTGCATGTCTTAAAGCTACCACTATTGTCCCTGCACCCAAAAAGCAAGCAGTCAGATGTCTCAATGATTATCATCCCATTGCCCTGACACCAATTGTTATGAAGTGCCTTGAAAGGCTCGTCTTATTTCACATCAAAGCCAATATCCCCACTGATCTGGACAGCCATCAGTTTGCCTACTGTAGGAACAGATCAATGGAGGACACAAGCCTGTCTCATCTGGAGCATCCTGACAATGTTAGAATGTTATTTGTGGACTTCAGTTCTGCGTTTAATACAGTAGTGCCTCATAAACTGGTGAATAAGCTTAGAAACCTGGGACTAACCACCACACTCTGTTCATGGATTCTAGACATTCTCACAAACAGACCGCAGAATGTCAGGGTGGGTGATCATATTTCATCTACTCTTACCCTGAACGCAGGAGTACCGCAGGGTTGTGTCCTCAGTCCAGCCCTTTTCACCTTATTTACACATGACTGTACACACATCTACTCCCCATTGTAAAGCATTCTCTGTGGTATACCAGCTGCACTACACAGAATCGAAGAGATCTTGCCCGGATAGTTAAGATTGCACAGAGAATTGTGGGAACCAAGCTCCCTGACCTGGACAACATCTATGCGAGCCGCCTTTATAAGAATGCTAGCAACATTATCAAGGATTCAGCTCATCCCGGCCACAGACTGTTTGAGTCCCTTCCATCGGGAAAGAGATACAGGGCAATTAGAACACGCACGAACAGACTGAGGAACAGTTTTTTCCCAGAGCTGTAGCCTGTATTACACCTCTTTCCTTCACATGCACAGACTCAGTTGCAGGAAACTGAAGACTGCAACAAAACATAAGCTGTCTACCTGCTTCCAGTGCACTGAACACTTTACTGTTTAATGTTGTCTTTTTGCACTGTATTGTTATGCACTTTATTGTTATTATGCTGCTGGTCTCCGAGAGGTACCAAACAAATTTCATTGTATTATTATAATGACAATAAAGTTTCTATTCTAAGTTGCATGAATATACCAAAGCTATCCCAACTTGTTCAAAAGAACGAGAAACCTTTTATGATGTGCACAAGTGACTAGATGATGTGGAGGTTGACCAAGTAGTTTTGAGAATTTCATTTCTGTTCTGAGAAATGCATCAAAGCGACTGAGTAAAACTGTAAGCTGACTTTGGCCCTTTTATCTATCCATCGAAGGTTCTGATTGGTGTGTGATACATTTTGACTCCTAGAGTTTCCACTTGGGTAATTGTGTGCAAACTGAGCTCAGACTTTACAGACTTGAGTGAACAATATTAAATGCTAGTGCTTTCTAAGTGACCACATGATGTAAGCACTGAGAAATGTAGGGATTTGAGTGTAGAGTTTTGCAGTAACAGCTCACCAAATCTGACTCATGCGTTAAAGCAGGGGAATAGTGTTTATAGTTTAGGGAAATGGGTGTGCTTTTTTACAAATGGCGTTTTGAAATTTTAGTTCAAAAGCCTGGTTGTAGTGTTTTAGCAATCGAGAAAAACTGTAATAATAGGGATGCTAATAAGCAACTAGTCAATAGTGAGAATTGGTCCCTATACTAAAGTGTTACCAAAAATACTGGCCTAAAATATTTGGACAGTAATATATTTAATTTTAATATAATGTAATAATATGTTTTGACTTTTAAAGCAAAACATTCATAAATATTACTATAATAAAATCATAATAAATATTATATTTTGGATCAAAGTATTAAGCAATAGATATGCTTTTAAAAACTAATACAAAATGTATATTCTGTTGTCAAATTTTGTGGAACACACTCAGTATGATATATCTGTGTGAACTAGAGGAGAACTTCATATATTCACTAAAATCACTTTGAAAAAACAATAAGAAAAGAAGAGTTAAGAAAAAAAAAAACTTAGAAGTTGTTTGCAGAAATTTAGATGTTTTTTAGGATTCACAAGTTCCCAAATATTTTTTGGGGCCATTGTACGTTCATACAGAGCTAAAGGCTTTGCAAAGCCCTAGACAACAGAATCAGAAAAAATAGAGAATACAGAGTGATTGTTGTGGAGGATGGAATGATCAGATTGATTATGAAACTACAATTAATCCAATACAAATGTAAAGGTTACATTTTATTTTGATAGTCCACTTTAGAGATTCTACTAACTATGTCAGCTAATTCTCATTAATTTGCAACTACATGTCTACTAACTCTCAAAGTAGACTGTTAGGGTAGGTTTAGGGTTAGTAGAATAAGTTGACATATACTTGCAAAGTTTCTTATTGTCAGTATGTTGTATGTTGTGGACACATCAAAATAAAGTGTCAGAAGATATTAAGCAGATGTTCTACTAAAACTCTAATGACTGCTAGTTGACATTTAGTTGCAGAGTTACTTACTATTAGTAGAATGTCTAAAGTGGACTATCAAAATAAAGTGTTACCAGTTTAAATTTAAAACAAGTTCTTACCTTTGACTTGAATGCCTATACGAAAGTAGACATCTGAGCTACTGAGGTAATGCTCCACCAAAATATAGTACCACTGCTCCCAGGATGGCAGCGGGACCTCCAGCTCACAGGGAACGTTCTCTCTGCAGTCCATAGCACTGGAGTTATGCACCGGCGGGGCCCTTGAGCGGATCTTCAGCAGAACCGGACAGCTCTCCCCACTTCTGTTCTTTGTATTGCACTCCACAAGCTGTACCTTCACCCGAGAGATGTAGTTTGGGATGAACACTCTGCCAGGTACAAGGGAAAGAAATGTAAAGGACATCTGCTTGAAAGCTACACTGACTGTAGACATTGTCTCATGAGACATAACAATACTAGTATGCTTATCGAAATGCCAAGGAAGCATTTAAACGGGAATGTGTTTTTGTCCTCTCAGGAGAACTTTAAACTTCAGCCCATTATAACAAACTTTTTGAAAATGCATAAAGCAATTAAGTGATATCTCTCCGTCTTAATTTTCTACATCAATAACAACTAATCAGGAAACAAATGCAAGTCGCCCTTTTCAATTTGAACAGAGATTGAGAACAACTGTGAAGTTAGAATAAATAATTAATATCTACATTTTTGGCCATGACACAATTGGCTTTGTCTTTTGGTTTTTGATAATTAACAATATGAGCAGCACACCAAATGCTCAATCAAACAGAACACAAGTTGTTTACAGATCTGCTGGATCGCTTCGGGAAAAAAAGTGTTTTGGAACGTGAACTTGGTCTTTGAAATTTGCCTCGAAATAAAAAACAAAAAAACATTTATTGCATGGTTAATTCATCCCTTCTTCCAATTTTACGCACTACTGTTTTGTGTTTCACAACTGATTAAATAGTATTTCCTATTATGAATATTACACATTCTTATTTAATCGACAAACTAAATAACAAGAGCTATGCAACATAGTCCACTAAATTTTATTACATATAAGATGATTCCTATTTCTTCCTACACATTCATGTGGCAGATATCCTATATATGCTGTAAAATAGTGTATACTAATATCCAGACATCCATTAAACAGCAGCTGCCTAAGTGTCACAGCATATAATACACTGACCCTCTCAAATGTTCACTGAAAACCAGCTTTTAATGATACAAAAAAGCTGATCTTCATAATGTCCAGTGCTCAAGGTCTTTTCTGTGTACCCTGTTGTTTATGAATGCATTTCATCACCTCTCCCTCCTCCATTTTCCTCTTTTTCATTTAGAAAGACTTTATTTGCTAATTGAGAGGAGAGCTTTAATATCTGAACCTAATGAGAGTAGAAGCCTGAAATGGAGGGAAGCTTGAGAAAAGGATGTGTGTGGAATGGTAAAGTGTTGAGAGTAGAACGAGGGAGAGAAAAGGTGAGAGACTTGCACGGTGTGTGCGTTCGTATGTCTGAAATAAGGAAAGATGTGTGAAAGTCTGCAAATATGACAATAGAGTAGAAATTCTCACAATCTTGAAAGATGGTTTTATTTAAGTGTTTGGAATCACATGAGGGTGATTACACCACCGTTCATGAATTTGGGGAGGTAAAATTGTTTTATGTTTTTAAAAGAAGTGTTCACTAAGTCTGCAGTTATTTGATCAAAAATAGAGCAAAACTGTTTTCTATTTAATACATTTTTAAGTGTCACTTGATCCTTTAGAAATCATTCTAATGTTCTAATTTGGTGCTCAAGAAACATTTCTTATTATTAACAATATTGAAAATAGTTACGTTGCTTAATATTTTTGTGGAAACCATCAAACATTTTTTTAGGATGAATAGAAAGTTCAAAACAACAGCATTTATATGAAATAGAAATTATTTAGAAATGTCTTTACTGTCACTTTTATTGAATTTAATGCACCTTTGCTGAATAAAAGTATTGATAAAAGTAAAAAATTGTTTCAATGTTAGTGTAAATGACAACAGACTTTCCTTTTGGAGTAAACTATCCCTAATTTTCTTTTTTTTAATTTTGTGCCTGTGTGTGTGTGTGTGTGTGTGTGTGTGTGTGTGTGTGTGTGTGTGTGTGTGTGCACACCTCGTCT
>JAUZSZ010000114.1:11503587-11516228 GCA_034780575.1 Labeobarbus marequensis | reverse complement strand
CGAGAAAACACTTACTCGACGGTTCAAAAGTTTAGGATCGTAGATTTTTTTATGTTTTTGAATGAAGTCTCTTATGCTTGCCAAAGCTGCATTTATCTGATCAAAAATACAGTAACAACAGTAATAGTGTGAAATATTGTTACCATTGTAAAACTCTTTGGGTTTTAGTATTGTATTTTAAAACGTAATTTATTCCTGTGATGGCAAAGCAGCCATTACTCCAGTCTTCAGTGTCACATGATCCTTCAGAAATTACTCTAATATGCTGAAACGTGTTGAAAACAGTTGTCCTGCTTAATATTCTTGATGAGGTTTCTTTGATGAAAGTTCAACAGAACAGCATATATTTAAAATAGAAATCTTTTATAACATTATAAATGCCTTTACTGTCCTTTTTGATCAATGTAATGCATCCCTGCTAAATAAACCTACTAATTTCCTTTAAAAAAACAACTGTTGAATGGTATTATATAGTCAAAAAGAAAACCCATGGTATGACACAAACTTATGAGCTAAAAGGTAAATCTATACTTTTTATTCTATACCTATAATTATCAACCAACTTTATACCTACATTTTAATCAGAAGGAAATTAATTGAGGGCTGCTTATCACAAGTTTATCATTGGGCATCTATCATTCTGTAATTTTTCACAATGTAGACTGTGTAAAATGCTTTCAAATCAAAGGTATTCTTAAGTGCAACAATAAAATCATGCACTTAACCTTCATTTTATACTCTAAATTGTCTTTATTGATCACCACCGTTCATGAATATTGATTGCTTTTACAAAAAACCATTACTACTCTTATAGCTAACAAAACGGTTCATCTTATGAATGTTTTACAATTGTTAATAACAGCTATGCTATACATTTGTAAAACGAGCCTTAATTAAATAAATAAAACGAGAATTAATATGACACTTTTAGTGAGACAAGCAAAACAGAAGAAAAGATGCTGATGCCAGTAGTCTCCATTTTTAATGTGCACAAAAATGGAAATAAAGATATAAATGACTTCCCCTTCCTGTCCTCTGAAAAGCGTGAAGAAGAGCATCCTGTCCGCTCTTGGTGAAGTCGTTTCAAATGAAACTTTTACAACCAAGTCCCTATTGACGTTTAAAACCCAATTTGAGAGAGGCCTGAAAAGAGAAGTGTGCTGTTACTTACAGGTGACGTCAAATGATCCATGAAACTCTAGAATGCAGTTAAGTGGGTAAAATGGAAGCCTCACCTAGACTGAGCTTATCTTTTACAGCCCAGCAGATGCAGTAGTGTTGTAGAAGCTGTTGGAGAAGTTCCTTTTCATCTAAAAACTCTAGACGCTCAATTCTGTGATTGTGAAACAAAGAATGTCATTGTAGGGATTCTGATCTCAAACTTTCCTGGCACAGGTTGCACAGTTATAAATACACACTTGATTACAACTGTACTTGAGTGTTGGCTTGTGTACCTAGCTACATCCTCCTGAGGAAGCATGCTGTAGACTGTCATCATGTCCAGTGCGTTTACACTTTCCCAGCCTGCTGACAGAAAGCGCTCCTTCTGTGGAATCACACATCAGGGTGATTAGCATTAACTAAAACGGTTACAAAAATTGGATTTTCGTTACTTGAAACACGTTAACTGAAATAAAACCTAATATAAAAACACTTTATTTCAGCTCATTTCTAAGGCAACATTTTTAATTACTGTTCAGATTAACTTAAAATAACTGAAACTTCAATAAAAATGAATAAAAACTACGTAGAAATATTTTTAAAATATATAAAAATGACAAACGCAACAAAATACTACAACTTTAAAATGAACAAAAATATAAGGAAAAACTGAAAATATTAAAATAAGATTTAGTTACACACTATCATCATAAACACCGTCACATTTTCAATCTTAAAATTTCAAGCCATGTTGACCAGATACTCAGAAGCATCTACAGAAGGTCACCATGGTGGTACAAAATTACTAAAACTTAAAAATTACAATGAAAACAGAAAATATTAAAGTATGAACTAAAACTGAAATGAAATATAATATAAAAATATATATATTTCAGCTAAATGACAAGACAACATTTAAAAATGTTGCTCAGATTAACTTGAAGTATTAAAATAACTGAAACTTAAATAAAAATGAATAAAATCTCGAAATATTAAAACAAAATATAAAAATGACAAAAACACAACAAAATACTAAAACTTGAAAATTAAAATGAGAAAAGAAAATGTTAAAAATAAGACTTAATTTTAAGAGATCTAATACTATCATCATGAACAGAATCATATTTTGTTGACCAAATATTCGGAGGCGTCTACAGAAGGTCATAGTTGTGGTACAAAATTACTAAAATGTCAAAATTAAAATGAAAACAGAAAATAGAAAAAAAAGAACTAATTCAAAATAATAAAAAAATCTATATTAGTATATTAATTAACTAAAAAAACACATTATCATCATAAACGCCATCACATTTTCAATCTCAAACAAATTCAAAATATTAATAAATATACATTAGTATATTAATGACACTAAAACACACACACACACACACACACACACACACAATCATAATAAACACATTTTCAATCTGAATACAAATTTCAAGACATGTTGTCCAGATATTCTGAGGCGTCTACAAAAGGTCACCATGGTGGTACAAATTACTAAAACTTTAAAATTAAAATGAAAATAGAAAATATTAAAATAAGAACTAATTCAAAATAATAATACATCTATATTAGTGAAACTAAAATAACACATTATCATCATAAACACTATCACATTTTCAATCTCAATACTAAAATTCAAGCCATTTTGACCAAACGTTCTGAGGTGTCTACAGAAGGTCACCATGGTGGTACAAAATTATTAAATCTTCAAAAATAAAAACAGAAAATATTAAAATAAGATGTGATTCACAACACAACAATGAGACTGAATTAACATACTATCCTCATAAACGCTACCACATTTTTAATCTGAACGAAATTTCAAGCCATATTACCCAGATATTCTGGGTGTCTACAGAAGGTCACCATGCTGGTGTTAACCTTGACAGACTTGTCAAGACTTGTCAAGACACTGATACTGCTTGTGAGACTTAAGTGTTGGTGTTGGTTGCAGTAAACAATGACTTGTGCATAACTGCTCTGTTTTCCTGAGTCTTGATCACCCATTGTATGCTGAGCAGGAAAACAACTTTGAATTCCAAGTACAACCCAGTCTAATGTTTGATTGTACATAGAAAGTCACTGTCTTACAGTATGGAGTAGAACAATCGACAATCATACAGTATGACAGCTGTACAACATCACTGAAGTACATTATAAATAAAGAGCTAGAGAGCCAGTCCTAAATGTAAAAAGTCATACTTGAGAGTCCAGAGACTGACACACATCCACCCCAGCCAGATTACACTGTCGTCTCTGTAGATTCTCAATCATAATCTGCCCGAAGCGATCATTCATGTTCACCTGAAAAGATCTGGAGAGTTAGAGGTGCAGACAGGAAGAGCTCACGACAAATTTCCAGATCATGTTTTGAAATGAGTGTAGTAATGAAGTTGTTTAACGTAATTAACTCACCTGTTCGTAGTTAATGAACATGGCTGAGGGGAAGGTGTCTGCAACCCAGTGCACCAGTTTGGAAGACTGCTCAGGGCTCATGTACACCAGTACACACTCGGACAGAAACAGAGTGGGCAACCTGGGTGGAGAGAAGCAGGAATACAGGGATAAAGGAATGTTAAGCAGTCCATATCAATGGTGGGGAAGTGTTTCTTTACAACACCCATCCTATGATTAAGCTTCCTCTAGAGAGAGGCTAAATTTAACTATGAATTATGGGTAACATTTTTTAATTCGATAACATTAACACTAAAGTTAACATACTTTTTATAGCATTTATTAATCAAGGTTAATATCAATTTCTGCATATACTAATGCAATTTATGTAGAAATTAACATTATTTAATCCATTATAAACAAAATTAACATTACCTACACCACCAAAAGTCTGGGGCCAGTAAGATATAAAGACATGTTTAATGCTACAAAAGATTTCTATTTGAAATACAGTTTGTTCTCACAGTTTCCTAGAAAATATTAAGCAGCACACCTGTTTTCAACACTGATAATAATGAGAAATGTGGGCACAAAATCAGCATATTAGAATTATTTTTTTTTAAGGATCATGTGACCTTTAAGACTAGAACAACGGCTGCTGAGAATTCAGCTTGCCATCACAGGAATAAATTACATTTTAAAATGTATTAAATTTGAAAAAAGTTATTTTAAATTGTAATAATATTTCATAATATTATGTTTTTTATGGCAACCTTGTTAAGCCTAAGAGACTTCTTTCAAAAACATCAGAAAACTCTTAAATAGTTAAATAGTATATTAATAAATACTAAAAAGAAAATGCTCATTGTTAGTTTATTATACCTAATGCATTATTTATTATACCTAATTCAAATCTTGGTACCAAATCATGTTTCCTATATATAAAAACTAACTTTTCTGGAAACAGATTTTTTTTTTTTTTTTTTTGTAGTGAGAACATCACAATTTGTTCAGCTCATGCATTAGAGCAAAACAAGAAGTTTGTTCCTGAAAACAAATCATTATGGTAATATCTAAAAGCACATAGCAGGAAATCACGTTTTTGGAAGAGTGGTTTGCGTGCTATGACAATAGACTCTCCGGATTTTTTACTCAGCATCTGAGACACTAATGGGATTTGCAGACAAGCTGGCAAACTTCAAGACGCCACGTTAGGGTGGACTGAACAGGAAGTTGCAAAAAAAGAAAAACAAAACCAAAAAAACTCAAGGTGAGAGACCTTGGAAATGATGGCATTGATGTCATACACCTTCTAGAACGGTAGCTTCCTTCGAGTCTCATCAGTTCACATCAAAGAAAACGTGCACTTATTGACGCATCTGAGGAAACTCTACATGCTCCCGAGTGTGCTATTGTCGTCAGGGGCATCAGCAGAGATGCACGAAAACAAAACAACAGATGCGTGCAACTCCTATTGGGATGCCAAACAGGATGGATCAACCCTATGTAGGATGCACAGAATTGTAAAGTTAACTTTCTAGTAAATCAAATTATAACTCAAAATCCTATTGTTCTGATACGCAACCATGAATTTTTGTGGCAGAAGTATACAACTAACATTTAACTGAGGCAACAAATTAAACACGAACCTTTCAGAAGACAAATCTGTACATCACAATAAAGATAAGAGGGGCTCATCCTGGTGTTGTAACTGCACTTACTATATCATCTACTTTGATAACCAGGTTGATAAAAGATCACAAAAATGCAGTGCAATAGAAAAACTGAAAAAATGTTGAATTTATACTCTGTCGTTATAGTACGTACTCTGGATTTATCTGGAACTTTTTTAGTTTCTCCTCTAAAGCTGGAAGGTCTCTTAGATCAGCACCGATGATACAATATCTGTCCGAGTCCAGGCTTTGACCATCTGTCAAAGATACATAAAGTTGAACAAGTGAAAGATTACAGTGAAAAAGATCACTACACAACAGCAAAGTAAAATGCTCTGTTACATCATAATTTGATTTCAATACCCAAAAGGAGTGAATCAGTGGAGTGGGTCTCAATCAAAGGTTTTGATAGTGGAGTTTTCGTCCTGTAATAGATAGATAGATAGTCAAAATTCAAGTTAATAATTTACTCAATTGTTTTATGGAAAACATTATTTTTTATCTCATGATCATTATCAGTTATCAGATTTTGATCTTCAAAGGCATTCATATTTTATCACACAACGTGTAGGCAGTACACATGAAAAATACACCCTGTTTGACCCCTAAACTCTATAACATCCCTCTGTACTATATTGTATAATGATCTCAAAAATATACACATAATTAATTATATCACTCAAAAAACTCGACACGTTTTGTGTGAACTTGAGGGAAACTGACTTTATACAACACAGAGTCAACTGCAAAAAAAGGTTGTGAGAAAGGTCTAGTATCATTTGTTTGCAGATGACACTTTGGTATTCTGTTATCTAATGCACTGAGGGTCGGATTGTATTGTATTGCGTAATTCCGTCTGGTCACAGCTTGTGTATTTCTATTCTGTCACTTACATACATACTCTTAAACCAAGGCACTTACACACATACAAAAACCTTCCTTTTATTTGCATTTCACGTCCGCTCTAGCTTATTCCCTAGTCTAGCTTTCTAATAAACCTGGCATTGTAGACTATGAATACTGTTGGCTCTCTGAAAAATCGCTTATGTTTCTCTATTGTAAGTCAATAAAAACTGTTTGCTCAATGCACTGCTAAATGTAAATGCAGTCTTCTGTATGTTGCACAGCCATACCTACAGCAGCTTCCACTAACTGTGGTTGTGCAGCAGTAAATTAAGTCAATTTTCACCCAATCACCCATGGCAAAACATCCTATACACAAGTATAATTCATAAGGATAACAGGTACTGAACAGGATTATTTTAGGTGGGTACTTTAAAATGATAAAGAGCACCAGAGGACTGATAAAATTGATTACACTACAAAATAGATGACATATATACAATCCAACCATGCTTTGGAGGGTGGATATATTTAGACAGAGGGTCCTAGAAACTATTCATTAGAGACACTGTCTCCCTCTACACGAATATAACTAAAAGAACATGCTAAGCATCCAAAATCTTTCGTGTTAATGTCAAAAAAGCAATTTACCTAAAACATAATAACAAAACAATTTTATAACAGCCTTACTTAAAACGCCTTACTTGATGTGGTGTATTTTTCTGGCAACAATCATTGGGAAGTCGACTTCAAAGAACTTTTTTGGCATAATGTTTTCATCCTAAAAAGTTAGTACATGTACTTAGCAAACATAAAATACTCTGCTCGTTTATCAAAAATATTTGATGAGAGTCTGTATAAGAATGGATCTTATTCCTTATTAAAAAGATATATAACTAATATATTTATTATTATTGTCTTATTTTTGAATTTTGAAATAGCTAAATGTCAGATTGAGTTAAAAAAAACAACCTTTAATCTCCAAAAAGTAGTATCCAGTCCTGCCCCAAAATTTATCACCTGGCAGTCACACTGTGTCTTCTCGAGAAAAGCATCAGTAAGAAGATTCATCTCTTTGACACGACCATAATAACCTACAGCACAATTAAAACAACAGCGCATTTGATTAAACGCAGCTGCAAACCTTAACCAGCAGGGGGAGATATTTAAACAATCTCTCTTACCTCTGTTGATCTCAGGTGCTTTACGTTCACCTATTTGTCTCACAAAATACTGGGCGTAGAGGTCAGTCCAGTAACCTTTACTGGTAGCAAACCTATAAAACAAAACAAACAAACAAACAAAAAATAGTTATATGAAATATTAAATGATTATTATAGGTCACTAACAAATAGCATAACTACAGCGTTGTTCCTGAACATAGACATAATGATGAAATAATTTAAGTATTATATACAGTTATTCATGTCAGTAACATTGTGCATAACCACGACTGAAATATTTTGGGGATACACAGGAATAATACAATAACATTGCAGCAGAACGTCAAGAGAGAAACACAGTATTCAGAAAATCATGTTTAATAATTTTATTATTGATCACTATACGCCGTGCTACCTTTTGCATGTCGATGCATCGTCGCAAGTTGCTCTGACTGCTTCATCAGCAGTGTCAGAATCTGTAAATGACTGTTTGGATGCCATGAACACTTACAGATTTGAAGCAATGCTGTTAAACACTGCGTTACACATACATTCTGTACTCGTTTAAACAGAAATGGCTAAATGTTAGCTAAACTGGGCCGCAGTCTAAGATTCAATACTTCATTATTGCCAAGGTTATCAACTGATTCTTAAAATAGTTTTTCAAGCACATTTATTTGAATCAAGCATATTGTTTTTCACAGAAGCAAAACTGGACCAAACGCTCTGATTGACAATCACATGTTTACATCTATTTCCGCTGACGAAACTTTCCCATAATACATCTCGAGGGGACCTTACTGCGCATGACAGTGTATTTAATTCACATTTATGTGTAACATTCACATTGGCTGATGTGCAGATGTTTACGCTTAGGATTGTGCAAACCGTAATATAGTCTTTTTTATAAATATCCCGTCGTTTTAAATTATTGTTCGCAACAATGTTAAACCCTTGCATGACTCACGTAAATGATAACGGGAAAACGTCCCGTTAGCTAGATGTGTTATAGATATTAAGGATTTAAGGACTGTAAAAGCTTATATCACTTAAATCTGCCATTTAGACGCATGTCACAGATACAACTAGAATGTATTAACCGCGTTATTAGAAAAAAAAAAAAAATAAATAAAGACTGGATCAGTGTGAGTAAAGCTGTCAATGAGTGAAAGTTATAATCAGAGAGAGATGGAGACAAAAATATATTTTATTATCACTATATTCAGCTTTTACAACATTTCCAAAGCTAGTACTTCAATAGCGTGACGCAAACAACTAATGAGGTACATGAAATATAAAGGAAAGGGACATGGTAAAAAAAAAAAAAATCTTATAAAAATATATTTTATAAGCTAAAACTGAATATATAATTATTTGCGCTGTAAACAGAAAAGAAAGGACACTAAGAGAATCCTGAAGATGTAAAATTCCTGCATTCCATGCTGGGAGTGCATGGTCATCACAGTCGGTAATATGAGTGGACCTGAACTCTACGTAGTCTTCGTAGGCTGCGTCTCAAAACCTTTGGAGCTGCCTACACAGACAGCATTTTTGGACATCACAGACGCTCAATAATGCTGTCTGTGAAGTCATCGCTCTAGGTTTCGCGACAGCCCCTGTGTCCATATGAATGCCATCGTGATCAGCCTGGAGCTGCGCTGATCCGAGCTGCTGTGAAACACACAGTGCCCGACACGGATGGAGTGATCATCACTGTCACTCTCTCCCGTAGACCTCACGGGCTGGCATACGTGTAAACACCACTCACGCCCGCTTATGAGACCCGTTGCAACACGGAATGACATGAAACGAGCACCGCTATTCACCGGAGATAACTTTTTCCACACTACTGTTTTTTTTCTCTCCCGATCGGCTAGTTTTCTAGCTGCTTGAGCTAACCGTACACCAGGCTGTTGTTTTAATGTAATTATCCACACGACTTCACCATCGTGTTCAAGGATCTTTCGGCTCATGAGGCATCGACGAACACACTCTCCACGTCTTAAAAACTGGGTTTTGAGGCCGACGCCACTAAAATGAAGAAACAGTTCAATCGGATGAGACAGCTCGCCAATCAAACAGTTGGCAGGCGAGTATAGATTTAACGTTTTTATTCGGTTTTGTCCTCTCGTGGATGGGCACGGGCAGCTCTGTCATGGTTTGATATGTTGTTGTTATGTTGGGTTGTCAAGGCGGTTGCTGCCGAAAACAAATCTTTGCGATTTACCTCAATAACAGCAATTAGCTAATCAAGCAATTAGCTAATTAGAGTAAACTTTCTTCGTTGTTTTACAATATATATTTAGATTAAGTAATTGTTTGACTACAAACGCAACTTTTTGCTACTTTTGATTTGAATATTGACTGTTACACTGCTACACTGTTAGATTTGTTGTGGCGTCGTTACTATGTAATACTAAATCTTAGTGGGAAATAGTTTAAGATAAGTTATCTGATAAACTACTGAAGATTAGAGATGTCTGATTTGTGAATGAATCTTTCTATTGAATCGAATCTTTGCAATGAATCGGTCGGATCTGTTCAAAAACTGGTATGAACAATTCGTTACTGAATCGAATGAGCTATTCGCTCAGGAGTCAGTGTGAACAATTTCTGGTTAGTATAACAGCAACTAGCTAAATGGTAAATATTTTCGTCGTTTGATGTTGTGTACAAAGATTATGCCATTTTTTGATCACAGATTCTTTTAAATATATTTGGACAGAATTAGCCTACTTTAGAGTACCACTAATGACAGTTAGTAGGATAGTAGGTTAGTTCGTATACTGTGCCCATAAAATAAAGTTTCTGATAAACTACTTGGGGCCAGTTGCATAAACATAGCCACTTATGTTAAGACTAGTTTGACCAACTACCACTTGGACCAGTCTTGGAGAAAAAAAAGAAAGAAAAAGGACTCATTTTAAAACTTGTTTAATGCAATCAGATTCAGCACCTAAAGACTAGTCTTGTCTAATTAGTGAACGAATTAGCTGTTCTTTGGAGTCAGATCTTTGAAATGAGTTGGTTAGATCTGTTGAGTATTTGTTCACGAATCGACTGAATGATTCACTCATGAATCAGACTGAGCTTTTCTCAGTTCTCAGACTCATTCAATGAATATTATATTTAGGTTCTAACAGACTCAGCTGAGTCATGAGTCATGACTAAAACAAACAGAACATAAAATTACAAGAAAACACACATATTAGTAAAACTAAAAATGCAATAAACAGGAATATGTGACTACATGTTGTTGTTTTTTTGGAACATTTCAGTATATGTACTGTAATACATCAAGTTGGGGATGTCAGGGATCAGAACTTGATATAACCACTGAATAATTTTTTAAACTGGTTCTAAGAACCGAATCATGATGAATAAGTCTGAATTCCATCACTACCACACATGTCCTTCTTCATAGGTAGATTGAGAACATCCTAGTTCTTTTTGAAAATATAGTTCTTGGATGTTATGTTCGCTTATTGTATTTTGTAATGTTTGTTTGTCAGCCAACAAGTCCTTTTTGAGCTCATACTTTGTATCCTACATTGAAATGGCATGTGCATGGTCGTCACTTCTGACTCCTCCGACTGTTGATAAAGCCTCAAACTGCATTCTTCATTCTGCACAAGCTGCTTGAGGGTAAATGGGCCTGCAGATTCTCAACATACCGGGCACAGGTCTCTCAGGGTGGTGTTAAAGCTATAAATACTGTTTGTTTTTGTTCTTCCTCAAGTCAAACAATAATTTGTTTATTTTAAGCCTTTTGAGTAGGCCTAATACAGACTTTAAATTAAGTTTCTATCAATTAGCCTAGCTCTATTGAACAGGCCACATGAGTAAATGAACTCTAACCTTTCTAGCAGAGAATAACTTTCTCGCTCGAATAGATGGTATCAGAGATGTCACACCTTTCACTTTATTTTTTTGACCAGTTATAGCATATTTACAAGGAGAGATGCACCTGCCTATCAGCTATGCTCATTTACCGGGTGGTTAACCTGACCTTCAGCATCCATGTCCGCATTCTCATTCCCTTTAAACGCAATTCGCAATTCGATCAGCCACCAGAGACATTTGGCTAGCCTGTTGACAATAGAGCAGTATAAGATGAGAAATGCCAGTAGCTAACTGTTTACTAGTGTTCAAGCTGAGCCCAACTGGGGCAAGGCCATCCCTGTTCAGTTTAAAAGAAGATAACTGAGGTGATTTATAGTTTTGTTGCAAAGTTTGGGATACCAGGAACTTTACAACCCCCTCAATCTTTCTAGGCCTCAGAAAATTACTGTCTGCTATAAAGAGGGCGGTACATCCACCACCACTAGACAGCCCAGTGCATTTTCACAAAATTTGAGGTGTCAAATTATACCTCTAAATGAAGATCTACATAGTAATGAACTTAAAAAGCATCATTTGGTTTTACATTTCAAATACCAAGTGGTATTTGATACCATGGGCTAACTGAGCTGTTAGCTAAAACATTTGACATTACATAGTGAAGTATGAAGTTCTGTAGTGTTCAATCTCCTATTAAATCATACTGCTGAACTGTTTATGATCTGACAAGGTCTACGTGATCTGACCTGTGACCTGTAATCATCCCTTCTTTTAGTCAGTATATTATATATGGAAAAAATATTATATATGGACATAGACATTTTTTTGTTTGTTTTGCAGTAAAAGTCAAATTAAAGACATTTATAAAGCTATAAATGATGTTTATTGTTTAATACATGCTGTTCTTTTGAACATTCTTGAAAAAATGATCCAGAAAAAAATTGATAATAATAAGAAATGTTTCTTGAGCACTAAATAAGCATATTAGATTGATTTACTAAAAGATTATGCACCACTGAAGACTGGAGGCTGTTGAAAATTCAGCTTAGCCATCACTGGGATAAAGAACATTTTAAAATATATTAAAATAGAAAAGTCATTTTTAAATAGTAATAATATTTTTCATAATGATGTTTTTTACTGTGTTGTTAATTAAATAAATGAAGCCTGCTTAAAAAAAGCCTACCAACCCTAAACATTTGAATTTAGTGTAACACAAATTTTTGACTGCAGGTTGGAATATATATATATATATATATTTTTTTTTTTTATTTTACTTTTGTTTCTGATTAACAATTGTGTAAACAGAGAACCATTTGCTAAATAACATGAAAACATTAAAGCCAGTCGTTGACTATTGCCTTGTAAACACGAACATTTTACATGTGGATAAAAGAGATTCAGCTGGAATTTTCATCTCTTCCTGAATTTATTTTACGAACAATAAATCACTTCAGTGTGATGCAGAAAGCAGACTTGAAGCGGTTTAGGGTCGGACGGACGTAAGGGGGGTGTCGAGGTGACTGGGCGCAGGGCTCAGCTGGTCCCATGGTTCCTG
>JAUZSZ010000114.1:11388888-11399861 GCA_034780575.1 Labeobarbus marequensis | reverse complement strand
GATCGTTAACTTTAACCTTCAGTTTTTATCCCATAAAAATTAAAAAATTAACATAAAATTTGCAACACCCTGGTTCCCTCAACAAAAACCTAACAGGATTTTTCCATTGGCATTTTAATTATTGTAGGAAAATTAGCTTTGCGACTAACAAAAGCTGTTTAGTTTATCATGATAATCTACAAAAATGAACACAACTTTTATGAATTTTGAAGCCTAAATACAAAGCTAAATGTAGGATATAAGCAAACTACACCATGGTCGCATGACTTAATGTCACCATCACAAAAGTTCTGACAACTATTAAAAAAACAAAACATTTTTTTTAGAAAGTCTGAGTTAGAATAGTTGGCAAGAGTGCGACTGTGAATGCAACAAGTCTATAAAAGCAGAGTAGTGAGTACATGAGGTTTAATTTAATCCAGTCCTATTTAGCCACGTGTTAGCAACCGGCTTTTTCAAGACAAGTAAATGCTTTCAAAACATTGCAAATACAGATGTATTTTATGTCATAGAATAAAACTTGAAAATATCTTAAGTTTGTGTTAACCACAGACCTTGTTTCAAGCATTTAACCAAAAACCTATTGAGAATGCTAAAATGCAAAAAAAAGTGAAAATGCTACCATGCTCAGACAATGTTTTCTGGTTTTGGTCTACAAAATACTCTATAACAAGCATCCTCAAATCTGGCCCACTCCTGCAGAGTTTAGCTCTAACCCTAATCAAACACAGCTAAACTCTGGGTTGGAACTAAACTATGCAGCAGATTGGCCCTCCAGGTAAAGATTTGAGGAACCCTGCTCTATAACCAGGGGTGTACATAAGTGGTACGCAGGTAATAAAATAAATAAAAATAAAAAACATGCTGTGTTAATAAGTTCAGACTGCTCATTTGCATACCAACATGGTTGACAGCTGTTAATGCACAATTACCATTTTAGATCGACAAAATGTAATACTGTATAAGATTTCTATTTGAACTGAAAGCATAAATCTAGGCTATCCACTGCCGTTTTCAAAGCACAATACAAAACTGTGACATTTAATTCACTAATACTTCCACTAATACTAATACTTCATATACTTACCTGCCAGCAACCCACCAAAATAAAAGCTTGCAGATTTTTAATTTGAAAATTATGATAGTAAATATTATTAATATGAAAAATATTAGTAAATATTAGCATTTTATTTTTAGGTTTACTATAAAATAATTTTATTTTTGTTTGATACTCCCTTTTTATTTCAGAATACAGGCTAATGGTAGCCTATTTCCACACTTTATTATTTTATTTATTATTTTATATAATAAATAAATAAATAAATAAATAAAGTGCAATAATATTATTATCACTATAATTCATTTTTTTTATAGTATCCAGTGTGAGGACCAAAGCATATCTCCAGGTGCTCTTATGAGAACCAGGCAGAAAAACCACCCGCTTATCCACCTTATTTTTCCTGGAAGAGCAGTCGCGGCCATTGGTAAATGTAATGTGTCTGGCTTCCGCTTCCAGCTATTTTTAGCTGTACAAAACAGCTCGTTTTGCTGCTTGATATTGCAAATTGGACTAATTATTTTAGTATATTATATAAGCAATTATGAACACACTGATTTGTAGTGCAAACAGTTTTACCATTTACTACACTTTGTTATTCTTGTCTTTATGTCCCTATGGCGGCTAATGAACCGGAAGTCTCGCACATTCACAGAATACGGCTTACTTCTGCGTTGAAGAACAAGGTGGATAAGAGAATAAAGTACTGTACATGTTTTCCTCACAGCCTCGTTTTCAATAAAATGTTAAAATGGCGCCTACCCAAAAACTATTTTCATAGCATTTTATTAGGGTCACTGGCCCTTTAAGCCGGTGCGGAAGTGCTTTACTAATATAATGCGTCACGTACAATGTCAAACGATGAATCACTTGCACAAGGCGTTGTGCTGCTCGATTTCAGCAAGTAGTAATTTCCAGTTCGCTGTCATTCTCTATCATCTGACATAAATTGATCTCCGTCTAGTCAGCGGAGTATTCGTAGATAGGTGAAGATCAAATGTTATTTTAGAACGGACTGAGGACAAGAAAGAAGATCGAGAGTAACTTGAGGAATGGCTGCATCTAAGTGTACGCGACTGACTGGAGCTCTGAGCAGACAGTTACTGGACTCGGTGGACAGTGTGCTGTTTGACTGCGATGGCGTAATATGGAGAGGGGACCAAGCCATCCCCGGAGCCCCTGAGGTTATCAATTCATTGAAGAAAAACGGGAAACGGGTGTTTTTTGTCACAAACAACAGCACGAAAACCCGACAAATGTACGCGGAAAAATTAGGCAAGCTCGGTTTCGATGCCTCCGCGGACGAGGTGTTCGGGACGGCGTACTGCTCGGCGGTGTACCTCAAAAATGTGTGTAAACTCGACGGGAAAGTCTACTTAATTGGGAGCAATGCGATGAGGCAGGAGCTCGAGGACGTGGGGATCCGGCCGCTCGGTGTGGGGCCTGACCCCATCTCAGGAGTTCAGAAAGATTGGGCCAATGTTCCTCTCGATAATGAGGTCCGAGCTGTACTGGTCGGCTTTGATGAGCATTTCAGTTACATGAAGCTCAACAGAGCTCTGCAGTACCTGTGTAACCCCGACTGTCAGTTCGTGGGAACTAACACGGACACGAGGCTGCCTCTGGAGGGAGGCAAAGCGGTCCCGGGTAACTTAAGTAGATATGAATGATATCACAAATATCCATTACCTTGAATCGTGTCGTGTCGTGTTATCACAACAACCGTGTCTTCCGTGTCTGCAGGGACAGGGTGCCTCCTCAGGGCGGTAGAGACCGCTGCGCAGCGCCAAGCTCAAGTGGTCGGAAAGCCCAGCAACTTTATGTTCGAGTGTGTGGCCGGCCAGTTCGGTCTGGACCCTGAGCGGTGTCTGATGGTAGGAGATAGACTGGATACGGACATCATGCTAGGCTCAAACTGTGGCCTGAAGACCCTGCTGACCCTCACAGGAGTTTCTACTGTAGCAGAAGCTGAGGCAAACCAGAAGAGCGAATGTCCACAACGGCAGAAAATGGTGCCTGACTACTATATAGAGAGCATTGCTGACATTTTACCTGCACTACAAGCGTAGTCAGTGTTTGCTTGGAATTTACCCACTTTAATAGAGAATATTTGTCAATATATGGGTATCGATATTTTAATATTACAGTACCTCTAAATAGGTTTAATAGAAATTGTTTGTCTCTACAAATATATGCAGTATGATTTACAATGTCATCAAGGCTTCATTTCAAACTGGCCTACCTCTTTTTTTTAAATATCCCACTGTTTTTGTTTTAAGGGCAATACGTTTTTATTTTAGTGTTAATGTTTGTTGTGTTGTGTTTTATTTTGTCTAAAAATATTGTAATATGTGTTTTCTGGTCAGTAACACCCGGGTGCTACAAAACAAGTGACCCTCTAAATTGTGCCGTTTGTTTTTATTTTATCAGAAGTACTTGTTTAATTCTGTACTGTTAATTCACTGTACTTGTAATATAGTGAGTGAGAGAATATTATGAATATTTTTAATTATTATATTTTGCACTTGACAGCTCTGTCACTCACTAACCTATAAACCTGGTAGGATTTTACTTCTCACCATGGTTTGAACAAAGTGATCATTTTGCTTGACGGATCAAATAAATAAGAATTGTTAATGAAAAGTGTTCCACTTTTTCTTAATGTTGTACTTAAATGGATGAAAATTCACCACTCACCCTTACATAAATCTAAGCTTAATTTTTTCTGGGATACATAAAAGACAATGTTTTAAGAAATTATATTTCAAAACTGTATGGTTATCGACATTCATCTAAATGTCTTATTTCATGTTCCCCAGAAGAAATGTCACACAGTTTTGGAACGACATGAGAGTGAGTAAATGATGACAGTTTTAATTTTTGGGTTCCCTGTAATGAGACTGCACAGTTATCTCACTATAACCACCTCTGAAGTTATTAAAGTCACCTTGGTCAGTCAGCAGCCTAAGGGCATGGCCAGTCGATGCCTTAAAAACTGGCTCTGTGACGAAAAGCCCTGTCCTCTTTGTCTATTGTCTGGTATAGGGGTAGTCAGCCAGTGGGTTGGACTACCTGGTGTGAGGTAAGAGGTGGGGGGCAGAGGATGGCAGAAAGGAGTTGGACACCTATACTGCAGGCACTGCCGGTCAGTCTCAGTCATGAACATTGCCTTATACAGAAAGACGTAAGACAGGTACCGTGAGGAGAAGCAAAACAAGGCAGAATGGTGAGGTGCTGGAAGCATTCAGAAGCCAGTCTGAAGGACCCTCGGAGCATGGTGAGAGTTCATTTGTGTTTTCCATTAGCAGTATGCATACTTCAGATTATAGCACTAATATGTCAGTTTGTGTTTTGCTTAGCTGTGTTTTATGGCTTGCTTATGTGTACAAACCATAAATATTCTTTAATGTGAATGTGCTTTAAAGTAGCATGGAGGGAGATGATTATGTGCTTGGATTTTCTAGCACTGTGGTCCCATGAGCTCCTTCAGGGTTCCTCACAAAGTTCTCTGGGGGAGTATTGCTGCCATGCTGTTCATTGTTATCATTGCTCTCGGTGTGAACGCACATCTAGGGCTACAGCACAAGACACAAGTAAGAGTCCAGGCATTTCTATTTTCAAGCATTTTTAAGGCAAGACACCAGTAAACCATTGTTTGTTGGTTTTTTCCCATGCATTGGAAACATTTTTTACTTTTATAACTTGTTTTCTTTCATACTAGTGGAAAGAAAATAACCACATTTTTTCTTATGGTTCATATATCATTACCTAATTTATATACCATTTTACTTCTAAAAACACGACGAAAATGTATTTGTATTTTGACAGTAGTTTCGGATTTATGGAGTCATAAATATCCAAAATCCCCTCAGTAAGAACCTTTAATATATCTGGCTTTATCCAATGTTCAGGTTTCTTTCTATCTATTCAAAGTAGTGACTATTTAATTACACAATTCCTTATTTGCATATTTAAATGTAACATTTCAAAAAAACTTTTGAATGCAAATGCAAAACACTTGTTTTGATGCACTGTGTTTAATCAACAAGGAAAATATGGTGATATGATATCACCTGTGGTGTCTTGCTTTAAACGTTAACACTGAAAACGAAACTTTTCCTCACAGTCGTCATTGCAGGTTGTCAGAATTCCCGATCACACGGGTGACTTGATCAATCAGTCGGCTCTGATTGACAAGCACAACAGCGTAGTGACCTACTCTGTGACTTCCCATGTCAACCACACCTCCACAGTGATTTTTGACATGAGACATGTGAGGCCCTTTTCTTTCTCTATGGATTAGGCTTTTCCTATAAAGCTCAGTGACATTTCCCTATCGTTCTTCCTCAGGGGTTGGTATGCTATAAACCTGACAACCAGGACAGCTGCTTTCTTCGCCGGATGGAAAGTTTGGATTATGAGAATGTGCAATCTCAACTGAACAAGTCAGAGCAACAGGTAAAAGATTTCTGCTTGTTGAGTCTCCTATTTTTGTAATGGACCAGAAGAATGTGTGATTATGGCAAACTAACCTTGCAATATTACATTATATTAAATCTATACACTGCACTTAAAAAAGGGGGGGGGGTTATTTATCAAAAAATAAGGGGAAACAGTATAATATTAATAATATTTAATATTGATAATGATAAGAGATGTTACATATTAGAATGATTCCTGGAAGATCACGTGACACTGAAAAATGAAAATTCACCTTTGCCATCACATAAATAAATTGTCAAGTCTCCTATTTTTACCATATGAATGAGAATATGAGTGTGAAATGCTTTGGTGTATTTAACCGGATCTTGTTCTTTCGGACGCAATTTGCCAGCGCAGGTGGCTGGCAAATTGACTGACACTTGAACGCAGCACCACCCCAGTGCTCTTGGGTAGGTTAGAGAGCTCATTTGGCTGCTTTCTCCTCCGTGACTCCAGAAAGGGAGTAATGGACCGCACCAGCTCAGGAGGGCTTTAGTGTAGCCGAGTCAGAATTCCACAGACCATCTGATCCACCTTGGCTGGATCGCATTACAGGATGGGACCACAGGGTGCACAATGGCCACTCTGTTGGCTTTTTCCTCTTATAAGTCACTACTGGAAAGACAGAGCTCCCTTCCGCAAACAGAGCAGAGACCTGTGTTGGACACACTTCTCTCAGCACTTAACAAGGTGATTCATGCGCTGGGTTATGATCTGTCCAGAAGGGGATAGGTTGACAAACCGATAAGTATCGCTGACCACTTAAAATCTTGGTCTCAGTTGAGATTTTTGCATCATTGCGCTTGATTAAAGCCATTAGAAAACTTTTTGGAAACTCAATCCATGGTCAATAGCCTTTTGAACAAGATTTCCAATTTTTGCTGCACAATGAGCTATTGAGAAATATAAACTGCCTGTCGCAGGCTCGCTCAAGCATTACTCTGCTTTAGCAAGTGTCTATCTGATCTCTCAGAGGAGTAAGTGGTGTAATTACAAATGCCTTTTGTACTAGAGGAAACACTTAAACCCCTCAAGACACAGTTATACGATTGGGAGTTATACAGCGTATGCGTTCACACAGGAACAATATAGTGAGCCTGTATCACACCATTAGAGGATAATTTACTCGGCAGTGATATACAGTGAGATATGTGATGATTCTCACAGGTTCGTCAGGTCTGGGTGGTGGGAAATCAGACTGAAAAACACACCGAGTTTTTGGGAGTGCTGTCTGGCAGTCGTGTGGAAGCCTCCACCCTTCAAGAACCTCTTCAGTCCCTCTGTCAGCAGGCCTCTGTGTACTGGACTAGAAGATCTGAGGGTAAGAGTAAGTCAATGCTACAATATTAAATTCTGTTACACTAAACTGATCAAAACTGAAAATTAAGACATTTATAATTTTACAAAAGATGAAAGTGAAATGCTTTCAATAAAGTATTAGGCAGCAAAATGTTCAATTTTTCTTAAAACGCCAAATCAGCATATTAGAATGACTTCTGCAGAATCATGTGACACTTAAGATCGGTATAAAATAAATGCCAAAGAGACTTCTATCAAAAACATAAAAATAAAAAAAACTTTTGAAGGAGTTATGATCAATCAGCCACATTTGTGGCATAATGTCGATTACCACAAAAGACAAGGTTGACAGGCACTTGACAATGACAGGCACTTACAATAGATGTGAAAAGGCACCAGTTAACACTTATTAAAACTTTTATATTATTTAATGGATAAAGTAGTTCAAATCATTTGTAAAGTAGTTGGGTTATGATTGCGTTGTAAGATTAAGGGCTGTTTTCACAGACGGGGTTTACGTTAAGCCAGGATTAGGCCATAGTTCAACTAGGACATTTAAGTAGATTTTATAAATGTGCCTTAGTAAAAACATTACTGGTGTGCATCTTGAGACAAAACGATGGCATTGATATTTTAAGATTTAAATTAAAACAGCTCAGACATGCATTTTAGTCTGGGAGTAGGCTTAAGCCTCGTCTGTGAAACCAGGGGTTAAGATTAGGAAAATTGCGATTAAGTTGTACATTTGGATATAACTTCACATAGAAAAGCTAGAAAGGATTTTATTTTTTTACACTGAAATCATGTTAAAACGCAAATAGTTTATACTGTATCTTGTTGCTATACTACTGAAACGGTGAATAATTTAACATTTACAAATTGGCCCCATTCACTTCTATTGTAAATTTTTAAAGAAAAAAATGTTTTGTTAATCAAAATGCTGTATTGAGCTAAAATTTTAGCCAGAATATTCCTTGTTTAAACATTGGATGAACTGATTTTTGTGTCAAGAGAATTTATAGGAGAAGACAAGAACATGCCGAGTAGCTCTTTAAAGAGCACAGTGTGACAGAAACCTAGTCCAGTAGTGCAGTGAGATGGAGTTGTGACCTTTTTTAGAGTTGCAACCAGCAGAGCATGAACGAGGAACAGGACATTGATTATGATTGTCTTCGGCACATCCATAGAAATAAGAACCTTGAGATCTCTTTCCTTTTTTCCTGAAGGTCCCGGGAAACAAAGGCTTATTTACTTCTGCATCGACATCTGCTTTCCCAGCAACATTTGTGTTTCTGTGTGCTTCTACTACTTGCCAGAGTGACATTCCACTGACGGTGTACCAGCACACGCCAGGGAAACAAACAAATGCGTTCACATCAATGAGAGCAACTGGAGAGGTGACACAAATGCCATATTTAATGCCAGTCTGGCAACGAAGGCGGAACCATCTTGTCATGTTATCTGCTAAATCCTTATCTTCACCTTCTCTAGTATTTAGCCCCATTTTCCAGTGGCGTTTGAACATGACTCGGCTCTAAGGCTCACTCCAGCTTGTATCTTGTAACCTGATGCAGATGAGTAATGGAAAACACTGTTGGTCTACAATAAAGCACCATTGTATTCAAATATTCATAGATATTTGAATGAGTATTTAATTCTAGAAAGGGAATAAATTCAGTGATGTCTGGATAATAATCAAAAGCTAAATATATTTATTGACAAAACGCATAAAGTAAATGCATCCTAAAATACATTTGAATTTGCTACGATAAGGATACAACATTTAGAAAGTTTTTAGATCAGTCATCATATTTAAGGGTTTTCATTAATGCAACAAAAACTTAGATTTTTACACTGGTATGCAGTCCATTGAATACCATGAGGATGGTTATGAGATGCAGATGTCAGGTGTTATGACCAGCAGAATGAGCTTCTTCTGCATACTATCCAAGCACACTGTCATTGAAGGCCAAACACACCACGGCCTTCTGATGGCCACTGTACTCCCGTTTGATCTCTCCGGTCTCCACACACCACAGACGTGCAAGGTTATCTGAGGAGGCTGAAAAATTACACACAAAATAAACATAAACACAAATTCCTCATAAGATTCTACTGACAGCAAAATACAGTTAATACAAAATTAACAGACTGCAAAACTCAGGACAACTGAGGGACTGATAATCCAGTCAACCATTACAAAAGGATGTTATTGACGCTCCAACAGGCAATACACGATATTAAGAAATATTATTACTTTATCTTGCCGAATATGAAAACAAATCTCTTGTTATAAATATTAAACACCTATAAGATTCAGACCCATTTTACATCTGTCTTTTACTACTATCTACTAACATTTACATTAATAATTTGATAAAATGTATTTACAAACATATTTTCACATTGTACTTATATTTGAAAAATAACTACTACGAGTAACTAAATCTGTAATATCTGTAGAAACTAGCGCTGTCAAATCGATCAATCGCATCCAAAATAAACGTTTTTTTTACATAATACATGTGTGCTGTTTATATTTCTATGTATATATAAATACACACACGTGCATATACATATATAAATAATATATTTAAGAAATATTTACACATACGTATGAACTCATATTTATATAATTTATATTATAAATATATATTAGTTATAGTTCTTAAATATATACATGTATTTACATATACTTATAAATATACACAGCACACACACATGTAATATGCAAACGCAAACTTTTATTTTGGATGCGATTAAACGATTTCACAGCACTAGTAGAAATCTGTAATTATGAAGCCGTTAACCCGCTTTTAAACCTAACCATACCACAAAACTTTATTTTACTGTACGTGTACTTACTGTACAGTGTACATATCCAAGACAGTACTGATTATTAATATAAGTAACTACAACATGGGTTAAGGTTAGGTTTAGGGGTAGATTCAGGCCAGGGTTACTGCCTAGTTATTACCCAGTTATTGTAATTACTACACTGTGCAGTAGTATGTACATGCAGAACACGACTGTAAAAGTTACATATATCCTACCTCAATAGCAACAAAGCTCTTTTGTAATACAACATGAACCCAATAAGTACATTGTACCAAACAATAATTATTATTTTGTGATGCAAGTGCAAAGGGATAGTTCGCCCATAAATGAAAATTGTGTCAACATTTACTCACCCTCCAGTAGTTCCAAATCTGTATGAGTTTCTTTCTTCTGTTGAACACAAGAGAAGCTAATTTGAAAAATATTGGTAAGCCATTGACTTCCATAATATATATATATATTTCATATTATGGAAGTCAATGGCTATCAACAATTCTTTGGTTACCAATATTCTTAAAAATATCTTCTTTTGCAGTTAACAGAAGAAAGAAACTCATACAGGGTTGGAACATCTTGAGGGTGAGTAAATAATTACAGAATTTTCACTTTCAGGTGAACAATGCGATAGAAGACACCTCATATAAAGTGGGACCAAGGATTCTGCAATGATCATGTAAACTTCTGATCTTCTGGTATTCGTAAAACATTTGAACTGTGTATGTTCACCTGTAACTATGTATTGTGAATCTCCAGAGAAGGCACAATCCCACATCCATCCTCGGGACGTCTCTCCTGGGTTGTTACTCTTTATACTCAACTCTGTCATCAGAGAGAAGTTGGAAGTTCTCCAGATTTTACAGGTCTGGTCAGCAGAGCATGTGGCCAACAATCTAGCAATGAGTTGAAAACATTGATGCACTGATTTGTATAATAATTGGAAAAAAAAAATTCACTGATCTCTCACTATTCCTTAGTTTAGCTTTTTTATAAGACACTTACGTGGAGTCTGGGCTGAATTTGCAGCGTAATGAGTAGCGTTTGTGAGCAGGGATCTTGGTTTTGGGTATCAGTTGTGTCACCTCATCGCCGATTCCTCCAGCCAAATTCCACACATAACAGTTGCCCTGCAATCAAAAACAAATAAACCTAACCTGATACTGATACAGTATGAATATATGCAATACACATTAGCAGAACCTCATTAGTAGTGTGAAATATTGAATAACATATTATTGTTATTGGTTACTGACCGAACTGTTGACTGCAGCCATATAACTGGCATCAGGATCGATATGGA
>JAUZSZ010000114.1:11364868-11375982 GCA_034780575.1 Labeobarbus marequensis | reverse complement strand
GATTTTAGCAAATGGCTGCAATATAACAAAGAGTGAAAAATTTAAGGGGGTCTGAATACTTTCCGTACCCACTGTATGTGTGTACGTATGAGTTGTGTTGGATTTATTTTTTTTCATTGGACAAATAAAAAAAAAAATGCTCTGAAGCTTTAGTATTTCCTATTCATTTCCTATGGGAGCCCACTTGTCCACGAAGGACAAATTAAGGATTTTTTTTCAGCCACTTTACTTTGAATCAAGTCCATTTTTTGTGTGTGTTCAGGTGGCAAACTTATGAAAAGTAGCCGCTATAATAATAGCCGTTAATAAACGTTGTACTGCTCAGATTAAGTAAACCATTCACAAAAAAATAAAGATTTTGCCCAAATTTGTGCCAAAGGATGCTTGAGGGTAAAAATAAATAAAAATAAAGGAAACAAACAGAATTTATTTGATTCATACTTTAATAGTGAAAAACAAAAGACACTTTGCATGTAACAGAAACGTGAATTTCAAAATATGTCTTTATGGCAGATAAAATTATAAAGAAACCAGATTCAAATAGGATTCAATGACAAAAAAAAATTAATTAATAACATGCTATTTTAATGTTAAAATTATTCTTTTTTATTCATAATAATCATGATAGTGACCCGTGCTGTAAACTTTAGGAAATTGCTGAAGGTTCACAATTACCATTTTAAATTAGCAATATAAGTAATTTCATTCATCTTGCACATGTTCATATGAGCTTATGGAGACTAGTATAAAAATAGAGCAACTATTTTAGTCTTTGTGGCATCCAGGACGGTCAAAATATATCTGTGAACAGGATCTCCACTTGGGGCTTTTCCTTGTCCACTTCATGAGCTGAACATCCCGTTCCCAGTGTGCGTGCAACAGCAGCCTCATCTACATGGATTCATCTCGCTTATTGTTTATCAACCTTATCTGATTGGAAAAAAGTTGGAGTATGAATTAAAATGATTACTTATCAATGTAAATACGAATAAAGGCATTTGACACTGTTAAAATTACACAGAAAACTACATGTGGTGACTTACCTTTTGGGACAAACTTAAGCGAGTGACTGAATATTCAAAAACGTGATAAGCCCTCCTCTGGCCCATCATTCATAAACTCATGGCCTAGTCCATTACCACACTTGCCACACAGAACCTGCATATAGGAATGGAAACACGTATAAACACACAGAAAAATATCAAATGTAAATATTAACTAATTAAAAAAAAGAAAACAAACCGGATTCTGACCTTATAGGCTGTTAACGTCTCCATGTGTTTTGTTACACTGTCCTCTCGGATGGTCTCTGTGAAGGCAGGCCAGGGGGAGGAATGCTCATATTTGGATCTGCTTGAAAAGAGTGGATGCCCACACTGGGAGCAAACATATATACCTGCAGAGAAACAATAAATCAGTTAACTGTCCTTTTCGACAAGTCTGAAAAACAGACACTTTGTTTTCTTAGCTATAGTAATATTTAAGCAAAGCTGGTTAGCAAATTTCGCTACACCACTTCAGCCAAGTTTTATAAACAGTTACATCATAATCTTCCTTCAAGGTAAAGGGAAGGGAGCAGGTTGTGGAGAGTAAATAAAAACATTACTTACCTGGTTTAAAATGATCTTTATAATGCTCCTTCCCGAAAAAAGAACAAAATGACATGGTTTGCCACAGATCAGTAGATAAAACAAAGACTGTGCAGATCAAATGCGAGGACAAGCTGAGAAACTAAAGGACGATCATGTTCCGGTCACGTGACCATTACAAAACTGCATAGCTGAACTTCCTGTGAAGGACCATTAGGTGTCAGTGCAGATCAACCGAACACTCATATCAACGTGAAAAACACTTGATATGGCCTAATGAATCTTTTTTTTTTTTTTTAATTAATTCAGGTTCTTTAATAAATGGATTCGTTTAAAAGATTACATACATTAAGAACACATTTATTTCATAGTAGGATAAATAATGAATGCTATGATATGTTTCAAGAATGTTTATAAGAAATCTCAACCTTTTAAAATACAGTGGGGTTCAAAAGTCAAAGACCACATGTGAAAATTCAAGTACGTTTATTTACTAATTTACAAATGGCAAAGAAAAGATTTTTTGAATTAAAAATTTACAAACGCAAAAGAAATGTCAAGGCTGGCAGGTTGGCCTTTAAATATGGCATCTTGACATTTAACTCTATAAAGCCTTCTGTTTCATGTTTGATACACAAGAGGCATCTAAATTATCATCATGATAAAAACTTGAAAAAAAAAGAAGAAAAATCATGTGTGTATCAATTATTACACATCAGGCTTTTGAGGAACATTTAGGCCTATTTGTACATTTATCAGTTATCACTGTATTGCATTGCATTATAGGATATGTTTTACCCCCCACAATAAAACCCCAGAGATTTTATCATAAAACTAATATTTCTAAATATTATTTCTAATAATTATCTTAATAAGACATAGGCCCATATTGGGGGGATATAGATAGAATGACAATTGATATTTATATGTGATTTACATTAAAAGCTATCATAATTTGCATCTTACTTTTTGGCATTTTAAATAACAGTACCTGCAGAAAATTGAATATTTTGCTCAGTTTGGGCTTCTGAATAAAATAGTTTTTTCCCCTCCATGAGTATGAGCTCCATTTTCTTACTATATGCCATAAAGGCCTGATGTATCAAATACAAATATAAAATATAAAACACAAACTTTTTTTATTCTTTTAAAGACTTTGTCTAAAGGTTCAATCTAAAGTTCTAAACTATTTAAGTAATAAACATTTATTTTGACTATTATTTAATATTCCAGGCTTTACAGGGCTAATATGCATTTATGGCTCAATGAAGGATCACAGTATCAGAATATAAGATTCACGATTCACTAAATTATTATTGAAAATGAGTATTAACAAGTTTTAGCAACGCTGTAAGTGCTACAAACCTTTAAGAACATTTTCACTTTTTTTTTTGGTTGAAAAGGTGGAAGAAGAAAAAACAACATTCCAGCCACTTTTAGTCTTAAAGATCTTTGCTTCTCAGATGTTTAATAGGTTATGCTCACTCATATTTGCAATAGTGTTTAAGTAACTCCGGAAGTTCCAACCAGTCCAAAGCCATTCTGTGAATGATGTGTTTCTGAATTGTCTTTCGGCAGAGTGTCTGCAGTGAGGGAACTAAAACACAGGAGCAAAAGAGAGGGATCATTACAGTCTGCCTGTTACAATGTGAGTCATATAATCATATCGATTCATATTAGCAAGTTATAAACTGAAACTTACAGCCATATTCCACCTGGACAATCCGAACACTTTTAGTAGCTGCAAATACATCCACAACAGCATACAGTGGCTTATTGGTGGGGATCCTCTTGGCAGAGGCTCCCATGTCTTCACCATTGACGATAATGTGCATGTCGGCATAACCTTGTCCCTTAGGTACATAGACAACCCCTATTCGACTGCGACGAGCAGTGGGGGGTAGAGTGTTGGTTTTATACAGATCATCCAGGATGTGACTGAATCTCCCTGGTCGACTGCGTCCCACCAACTTGTCTCTGGGTATGCCCATGTTTTCTATATACAGGTGAGTGTCTGTGAAAAATGTTTTAGGCTTGCTTTCTGCCTCATTACCAGCATTTGGCTGTTCACCACCTTCTACTTCTTCTTCAATGACTTTATTATGATTTCTTGTTATTGCAAATACCCAGCTGTCTCCCATATCCACTAGATCAGGCAGAGAGTATTCTGGCACAGTTTGCAGTGTTCGAGGGTCGTGGGCAGTAAGTCCAATCCTTAAATGACCACACCAACCCAGTTCTTTCTCTTCAATCTCCACTAGGAAGATCTCTCCAGGGCTTAAAGGGTCTTTACTGAAGCAGACGCCATTTGCAAAACTTTCTACTCGGGTGGCTTGAGTCCTCGAGGGGTCCAGTCTCACATTTGTCCCATGAACTGAATGGAATTCCATAAACTGATCCAAAACCGCTGCCATTTTGACAGTTTTCTACAAGTTAAATAAAATAAGAGACATACCTTTGTAATAACTCAAGCTTGAATGTTTTGGTAGCCTGTAAAACAAATGGACAAAGGATAAAAACTAAAAACTCACTCACTCAAGCAGAATATTTATATTATCAGTGTTTACTGTCCTCTTCTCTGGAGATAGTCCTTGTTAAAAGCATGATCTTTTTAATCGAAAATTCTAGTTCTGAACGGCTGACTATTTTTGACCTCCTGCATGTGTCGTTTGTGGTTTTAAATAGCTGACAGATATGGTGAGGGAAGAATAATGACTGGGAGGAGTTTTAGCCTTCAGATCAGAACTGCTCATTGACAATTCACTATCCACTATACTTATAGATCATGGTGTTCATTTAAAAAAAATAAAAATATACTGAATGGTCCTCATAAGGAACAGAGAGGGCTTGTGTTGTCTATTTTTCTAAGGAACATTTATCTTCTTAGTACAGAGATCTGTGCTAAGAGAGCTCTGCAAAGCTTTATCTAGGCCAAAGTAATTGTCCTCTTTTACCCCATCTCCCTAGCACAGTCTGAGACAGTGAAATATGACAGTCTACATTGTGGGAATGCAATACCTTTTTTCTTTTTTCTTTTTTGGTATCAAATTAAAATCCTGTAGCTTCTTTTTTAATTATTTTGCTATTTTAATGTCAGATTCTTTGATCTACTTAATATACTCAAAAATATTCTGATATTAATCTAAAAGTGGTCATATTATGATTATGTCATGTAAATGCATTAACCTGATTTCTATAACCAGAAACAGGAAAGCACATATTCTGCTTTCTAGAAATTAAAATAAGACATTTGGCCAATGTCTGTAATCAGAATTTAAACATATGCAGAATATCCACCATAACTTTTATTTCTTTATTTGACTTTTTGTGATTTTTTTAACGCTCTGTCAAGGGTCTGCAGACGCAAAATAAGCTTTCGGCTAATTCTGGCAAATTTACACTCACGTTCATTAATGTGCAATGCCCCTGTAAACAAATTAACTAAGCTGAATATTAATTTGTATTGATATAAAAGAAATATGTTTCGAGTGAATACTCAGTTTTTAAACCAATATTATGACTTGTGGATTAAAAGGAAAAAAATAATGACATGAATTAGAACATAAGTTAGCCTAATTTTTTTCAGACAATGATAATTTATTATTTGTATTATGCAGCATATTACATTACATATTACAGCAAGCATAATCAGAATATATGAATTCTGAAAGTGCTGTGCATGTAAACGTGGTCAGTGTTACAAATTCAGGACAAATGTAGAGTTTTTAGGGTCATCGGCGTGTCTTGTTGTGTCTTTATAAGCGTATGGATGTTGGGGAAGAGTTTTTTTTTTTAATCGGGATTAAAGTGGACTCCAGCCATGCTTCCTATAATCAGATTGAGGAACTGCTGCTCGCAAAATCACATCTGGATGGAGCCTGTGAGGGGGAGGAGTTAGTTTCTATGGGGATACACAGCTTCACAGTAATATAACAGCGATGCACTGCATAAGTGTAATAATAATTCAAAACTCCGGAGAATCTGCGCGCGGAACATGCGCAGCCCTGCGGCTTTAATAAACGATATAAGCGCCCATCGCTCTTTAACTGTAGCTTGTATCTTAAAGTCTGATGTCAAGCTGTGTGCAGACTCATGATTCATGCAAGACGGTTTAAGAAAGTGTCATCTTGTCTCTTCTCTGGGAATGATTCACGGAACTGCGACTCACTGTTACTGACAGAACGCAAAAGCTGGTATTTTTGTTTGGAGATCAGGCGATGGTGCAGAAATTGGGTGAGTTCATTCTTTTGAAATTATCTCCATACTCACAGAAAATGTCATTGCCAGTGCTTCTAAAATGTCACAAAGTTGCTTTAATGCGAGTACCCGATTTTATATACTGCATGAATCCTACAAAGCAATACACCATCTGCCTTGAATCACCTGCTGTGTTACCTGTTCACTGCAACAAATTAAAGTTTATCGTACTGCTCAGTATTAGTATCCATCACTGGCACTGGTCTCTGAGAATTATTAATGAATTTAATCCATCTGAAACATTTGCTTGAGTTTAAATCCAGTTCATCTGACATTAAGCAGTGCTATTAATCTGTTGAGCTATTTGTGTGTGTGTGTGTGTGTGTGTGTGTGTGTGTGTGTGTGT
The DNA here is from genome assembly GCA_034780575.1 of Labeobarbus marequensis. Lineage (NCBI taxonomy): Eukaryota > Metazoa > Chordata > Actinopteri > Cypriniformes > Cyprinidae > Labeobarbus > Labeobarbus marequensis. The sequence continues at coordinate 11,369,790 of JAUZSZ010000114.1, read as the reverse complement.
GTGTGTGTGTCAGACAGATCTGAAAGAATTTTAAGGATTTTAGAGTATTTTATGTATAGGCTAATATGATGTATTCTAAACATATTTGCATGCAATTTTCCTATTTACCAATAACAAATTCTATGGAAGTTGCATGTCTATTTACAGTCTATCATAGTTTAGTCCAGATGGTCGCCTTCCAGTAGGCTGTCCATCAACATGTTTTTTTTACTACCATTCATCACAGTAGCTCAGATGAGATGATTAACGGCATTGTGTGTCCAAGTCTGCCTAAGCTTAAATTAATAATCAATAACTATTTATAGGGGGTGAATGTTTCACAATACATAGTGTTTTTTTACCCTGTTGCAAATCATAGCTGAAATTTGATAGGCATAATTCAGCAGAATTTTAGAGAAACCCAATCATATTTTATTCTACCACACCAGATTATGGTTTACGCACGTTTTTTATACACTTATAGCCTATACAGCACTGTTGATTGTTCAGAAGGAGAGACCTCTCTAACAACATGAGAGAGGTCTGACATACCACATAGTGTAGATGTGCCCTTGAACAGTCTGTTGGTTTATTATTTCATCAGTCCATTTTGAATGTAGAAGGGATTACAGAGAGTTTGCCAGTTGCTGGAGAATTGGTGTCACGGGGTTACATAACCACAGAACGCAGTCTTTAACTTACTTTTAAATGCCTTACTTGACCTAGAAAGATAGTGCCAGATCTTTGCTTTTAATTCAGTACGTTGACTTAACTAGAAAGCCCCATTTTCTCCTGACTAAGAGATATATAGCTTAGTCCCTCATTGTGGTTTCCTTAATGTACTAAGTAGTATTTTAGAATGCTGCAGCCTATAGGGGAAACTAATTACAATTAATGGGCAAAACAAAATGAATATCGGTTCTGTCATGGTCTAAAAATGTGTTTGTGTATTATGTATTTAAGTGTTACATAACCTATTTTAAGTAGACCTAATACACAATGAGTAAGAAAAATGATCATCATCCTGAAAGTGCCTATTGGCTTTGTTTTTTCTTTTGTATCGAGCACAGAGAGAAAACAATAAATCTTATGGGCAAAGTGTATTTTCAGCACTTTAGGGACCAAAATACATGCTGAAATAACATTAACAGAGAAAATGTTCAGCATAATTGTTCTTGCTCTGTTACTTTGCCTCTTATACATAGAGGATATTATCAGGCAGAAAGTTCATGAACTGTCTTAAATCTTTCTTAAATCATTATATAACAACATAGTATTGGAGCTTCATTTTTTTTATAGAATTTCAGAGTAGGCAGATTTCCCAAACTCTAGACATTATTCAAGGGGGGGTCATCTATAGAGATTTTGACTCAAAGGTCCAACAGGATGTTTGAAGGCTCCTGCATAGGCTAAGATATTTTCTGGTGTTTTCAAACTTTTTTATTAATAAAATCTGTGACTGTTTAAATAGTCTTTAAAATGAATTAAACATGATTCATTTTGTTAATCCAGAAGTTTCAAGAACTGTATACATTCTTGAATAAAAACAAAACAATTATCTACTGAAGGGGAAAAATAAAAAATAATTTTGTTTGTTTTTAAAATATTTAATTAAGATTTATTATCTTATTACAATGAATTTAAATAATTTTGAGCCATCATATACAGGGCCTCCTTTCAGAAGCCTTGTTAAGAACCACTGCTGTTGAGGGAGAAGAGTTACTTTGTTGTACCACAAAACTGACCTAGTCAATGTTTTGTCCAAAACGAGCATTGCCAATGAAAGGAGCTTCCTCGTAGTCATAATACTCTGTAATGCTCTAAAAACTGCTGATGGAAGTTGAAGCAAAATGACTGTGTTGTCCATATATCTTGAGGCAAAATAGTTTAATTGTCTTTTTTGCTGACTCAAAGATTTTTACTCGTGCTCTGTAGAGATAAATCATGGCAGGGATGACAGGAAATGAAGGAACTCACAAATTGGCCGGTGGGACCCAGAGGCCAGGTTTACAGCTGAAGCAGGACACGGACCGGAGAGGCATAGTAATCCAACTGACAGACACCGAGGGAGAATGGGACAATCTTGATGACACTGACCTCATATTCACCTTGGACTGTGATAGCAAAAAGTCACTCAGCTCCCTCCGAAACCAAAGACCATGTTCAGTTGACATTCAGACAGAGGGGGAATGGGGTCTCAGCTCACCTGCATTCAACGTTCCTCTCTCCCCATCTTCTCCGGGCTCCTTGGGAAACTCTTTTCCCCCGGGGTCTGGTTTCCTCTCGCCCACTCACCGGCCCCTGGCCAGCTTAGTGAAGTCATTATCTACAGAACTGGAAGTGAAAGAGTCTTCTCTAAAGCCCAGACCACTCCTCAGCCTCGTGAAGTCGATTTCCACCGAGCTTTCTCGCAGTGAGCCAGAGGTGTCTCAATCCAGGTCTGATTCCAAGCTCAATTTGCATCTGTTGTCACAATTCACCCAGCCCAAAAGCCGCAACGGTGACTCCCGCACCGCCCCTCCATCTCCAGTCAACTTGTCCCCCACAGAGCCCAAAGCCAGCTTCTTCAAAATGGAGCTAGAGGACACCCGACGCAAGCTCTCGGAGGCCATGCAGGAACCTTTGAGCATGTTCAGTAAGATCATGCGTGAAGATAGTGTTGGAAGCCCCAAGCACCAAAGGAGCACAGGATCAGTGGACTCTCCAAGCTACAAAGGCTTTGGAATTGGGAAAACGACCACTGACTTGACTGTATCTGAATCTCCTAAAAGTGCTAGGAAAGCAGAAAGTGAAATTCTACCGGAGTGCAACTGGCCTGTGAGACATCGCAAACGGTGTTTGCAGAAATCCTCGCTTTCCCATGAGCACCATAGCAGACAGGTAGACACTGGGCCTGTGACGGAATCCAGCACTCATGGCAGTGCATCCCAGAGCACAGATATGAATAGATCTGATCAAGATGGTTTGGCAGAAGATGTGACAGAACAATGCTCCTCTCCAGTGCCAGGAGTGGGTCTTGCCTATGTAGCATTTCTGTCATATTGCTACTTTATCTTTCCTTTGTCAGCGTATTGGTCTGGTCTGTTCCTTGGTTTAGTGTTTGGATTAATTTTGGGGCTTGTGCTGATCCGATGGGGCTCCAAGAAACACTTGCCCACCAGTCAACAACACATGGGACTACATGGGACCTCCTATAGTAATATTCTCTTTGAAGCCCTACAAAGCAACGTACCGTCTCTCAAGGTGAGTTTGATGCATTTTACAGTATATATATTTTGTAAAAAAAGAATTGGTGTGATAATCTGTACTTGCAAGTTACTGTACTTGCATTGCATACTTCCCTACTATATACTAGGTGAAAAAGAATATGTGATAAAAGAAATATGTCTGAATTCACAACGCTCATGAAAGAGTAGGCAAAAATACCTGGATGACCTACTGTGATTCTGTGTGCATACAATGGACACTGCTATCCCATGAGGACACAGGAGAGGATTTGTGAATGGCAGTGAAGTGACGCAACTAACCCCGGTAGATCACATGATAATGACAACATGGCAAATGTTGTACATCCAGATTAAATTCATACTAAACACATTATAACTAAATATAACATACTTTTTAGTGAGAGTAAGTGATTACTTATTCAAAACAAGTACCTGCTTATGAAAGTATGCAATTTTGTATGCAGCCAATTTATTCTACTTCCTAAAGAGCATGAATTGTCCACCAGGGTGCAGAAGACATGTAATTGGGTTTCCATTATAGGGTTAAATGCTAAGAAAAGCAATAGAACAGCACTGCAGGTAACAACAGCCTTGCAGACTGCTATTAAACCAAAACCTGCCCTTCAGTGTGTCCTTCAAAGCTCATGTCCTTCGGGAATCTTTTTTTTTTTTTTAACACACTGCAGTGAATGTGACAGTGTCTAAAGTAAGCCTTAAACTTGCTTTTCTCCGAAGACTGAGCAAAACCCTCTTTACCACTCACTTCTGTGATTAATTCTGCTCTTCAGTGTCTGATGCAGAATATCACACACCCACTGCTTGTCACAGACAGCTACAGAGCTTATCCCAATGCCCCAGTTCTTTAGTTTGTCTGTCTCTGTCTTAAAACTTTGTGGTGAGAATACAGAGATTACAGTTGGGTTGAAGTGAAATGTTTCTGAATTCTAGGGCTGGATGAATGAGATGTACTCATATGATCCAGAGACCTACCATCCATCCCTCATGCACACTGTGTATGTCACATTGGACGGACCCTGTTTGCGGCTTGACTACCCACGTAACAACATTCCCCGCTGGGCTACATTTGACGAGCCCTGTTGCGAAAAGCATTTCACCTACTCACGGATATTTCGACTCACTGGCAGCAAGGTTAGTGGACCACTGATTTTAATACCTTAGTAGAAAGATGTGCATTGCCCTTCAGTAGTAGTGTGACACAGTGGTACTTATGGTCTCTGAACCCAAATGGCTCGAATTTTAATGTGGCAGAATGTTGCATAGTTGTCACATAATTATAATGAAGTTGTTGCCTTGGTAACAGGTATTTCTTCTGCCACTGGCTTTGGCACACAAAAGAGTGTGGAACAGGAAGTATCCGATCTGCATAAGTTTGGCTGAAGGAGAAAAAGCTGTGGAGGAAGACGAGATGGGAGAAGGTCAAGGGGAGGCTCAGAAAGTAGAGGAACACCCTGACCCTACGATGAATGTTTCCCATCCTATCACACTATTCCTCTTTGGACGAACAGGACGGGAGAAAGAGGAATGGTTCCATCGACTGTTTTCCGCATCCATTCACAATGAAGAGGACCACTTTGAATCTATATCTGGTGGTAAAGTTGAAATTAATTGAACTTAAAGGGATAGTTCACCCAAAAAGGAAAATTCTGTCATTAATTACTCACCCTTGGGTCATTCCAAACCCGTAAGACCTTCATT
>JAUZSZ010000114.1:11310316-11321046 GCA_034780575.1 Labeobarbus marequensis | reverse complement strand
AAATTACAAGATTTCAAAGCATACATGAACTTTGCATGTACTCTATACATCAGGCATGGGCAGATGCCTTCAGGAGTAGTCCAGATTTGACTGGAGTAGTCCACGTCTACGAAGAAATGAAGAGAAAGGGTATAGAGTTTCCTCAATCTGACTTGGAGACCTTGTCCCCCATTCACACACCACAACGGGTAGGTGTTGACGTCTGATATATTATGGTTTGTCTATCACACAGGTTATGGCAGATCCCATTAAAATATTATGCCCCTTATCATTTACTTAACTTTATCGCTTTACCTTCCCTCTTTATCACTGCACTTCCGTTCATTGTCTTGCTCTGTTGATAATAGCTGCAAAGTGCTCCAGAGTTGGACCAGCAGAAATATAACGCCCCAGTCCAACCCAAGCCACAGCCTCACCCTGCCTCCGCTCCTCCTTTCTCTGCCCCCGTGACCCACACTTCCCCACAGATGCCCAGTCTGCACATCTCTGGGCCCATCAACCCTTCCCCTGAACAGGTACTGTAGAACCACCTCTTTTATTCTTTTAAATGGGATAGATCAACATTTTTCGTAGATTGCATAATGATTTAATACAATATCATTGATTAGATTTGCAAGCTGCGCAGTGAGCTGGACATTGTGCGTGGGAACACTAAGGTGATGTCGGAGATGTTGACCGAGATGGTTCCTGGTCAAGAGGATCCATCCGATCATGAGCTTTTGCAGGTTTCTCATTCAGATTTTTTTACTTGCTTGAAAGAGCTACTGAAGGCCACTAGAGGGAGTGTTGGTGCATCATGTTTACCCGTTTTATTATTCAGCATTACATGGTTTGCTTCCTTTGTTTTTAAGGAGTTAAACAGAACATGCAGGGCCATGCAGCAGAGGATAGTTGAGCTCATCTCACGTGTGTCCAATGAGGAAGTCACAGAGGAGCTCCTGCACATCAACGACGACCTCAACAACATCTTCCTACGATATGAGAGGTGAGAGCAAGAACAATGAATTTACCTTTTCTTTAAAGAGATATTCATCAAAAAAAGAAAATCCTTTCGCATTTTCTTACCCTAATGTTAATCTTTGAAACACAATTTAAGGTCATTTTTAATGAAACCTGAGAGATTTCTGGCCTTCCATTGGAAAGCCAGATACCCAAAACTTCCAAGAATTCCCAAAAGTTTATTAACTTTTAACTTTTAAGCATTTTAAACTGAATCCATATGAATAGTGCAGTTTAATTTAATCTTGTGTGAACAGTTTTAATTTAGGCTTTGTTTACATCTAAACAATGATCAACACACGTTCATAGCGCACATTAAATATGGTAATCAGAAGCACACGAGAACCAATGAGGTTTGTTCTAGCACATGTTGCAGACGGGCACGCAGGGCACACACTGTAGGGAGGTCCCGTGCTGAGTTGCGTTGTATCACATATTGACGATAGTCAGAGATATTGTCAAAAGCATCGAATATTGGCAATATTAAGAGGATTTAGCATTTCCAATTAATGTAGGCCTGTTACGTTCTTCTTATTATTAGTCCTATTATTAGTATTAGGTTCCTTTTATTGTTAAATTACAATTAATTTGCCCCGCAATAATTTCATAGTGGACCACCGCATGACGCGCTGTGAGGATAATAAAAGATTAGGCTATTAACTTAATCCTCATTGAAAATGTTTTTAAAAAGGTCTATTAATTTTTACAATGAATTATAGGCCTATAATTAAAATTATTAACGCTGCAGTCATCAGTAAAAATTAAGAGCAGCTTTATTTAATGCACCGATTTTAAAAAACAATCTCTTTAAAGCAAAATATGTTTCTTCTCATGTTTCTCAATGTACGGACCACATTTTAGGGTGAACTATCCCTTTAATGCTTGATTTTTAAAAAAAAAAAGTCTGTTTTAAGTGAGAGTAAGATGTAATAAGTTGCATTTATTCTGGTTGCTTACTTTTCATTGCATTTTATTTTTTTAGATACGAGAGATTCCGATCTGGCCGAACTGCTCAAGGCTTAAACAACGGGGTGGGTTGTGTCTTCGTTAAGAGAGTTGTTCTTTTATCTGTGTTAGCATCATTTCATCATCAAGGTCTGGATTTTATTTTCCCCCAAACACATGTAAGGTAAATTGTTAATGCCAACAGCACATCTCAGAGTCACTCATATAATTTCCTCTTCCTCTCATTGCTTGCTTTTTGCTCTAAAATATGCTCTGAGAATGCGTGGTACGTTTGCTTTGAGATGCAAACTTCATTGTGTGGTTTTCAACTGATGTGATTGCATGTTGGTGTTATTTATTGTGTGGTTTGGTCGGTTTTGTGATTTGTTTTTCCTATTTTTATTTTTTGTTATTGCTAGCTGAGGGAGGCAAGTATGAAAGTCATCTAATGTCATTTTTTACTTTGACATGCAAATGCTAAAGAATGTTATGTCAGTATTGGCTGGTACATCTTCCTGTGTTGCATCCGGCATGTCTTGACAATGAACCTCCACTAGCATGTAGAATGCCTGTCCCACAGTCTGTGACTTTTGCTTGCACCCTTTCCATGTACTTGTACTAGGACTAGTTCCTGCACTGCTTCGAATAAAATAGGCTACATGGGGATTTACACTAGTAACAATGCATTTCATGTAATTGATATATGATTTTAACAGCACATATACAGCTATATTTTTTAGGCTATTGTAGAAATTTCCAGGACTGCATGAGACACATACACTACCATTCAAAATTTTGGGGTCAGGACAATTTTTGAATGAATGAAGGAAATGAAATGAATACTTTTTTCAGAAAGGATGCATTAAATTGATCAAAAGTGATAGTAAAGAATTTTAAATTGTTACCAAAAAATATGCTGTTCTTTTGAATTTTAGATTCATCAAAAAATCCGGAAAACAAAAAAAAATATTAAGCAGCATAACTGTTAATATTCAGTACTGATAATTCAAGGATATTAAAAAGATGTCTGAAGTATCATGTGCCACTTGTATAATGGCTGCTGAAAATCAGGTTGCCATCATAGGAATAAATTACATTTTTAAAATATATTAAAATAATTAAAAAAAAACACTACTAATAACTTTACTGTATTTTTGATCAAATAAATGCAGTCTTGGTTTTCTTTTAAAAACATTTTTAAAAAGTTTTCAAAAATTTTGAGTGGTAATGTATTTTGGGCTTTTTCTGTTAAATTACAACTGTTAAATTAAATTAGAATTTACTCATGTGCTGTAAAGGTGTAAAGTAATGGTGTACTCATTACTCATAAGTGTGTGTCACTGTGCCAAGACATTAACAAATTGTTATTTCTGACAGCATGTTTTAATGTGCTTTTGAATGAGAATCTGAGGGAGTACAGCAACATAACCTTTTTTTAAGTGGCAAAGAAACGAATGCTACGAGAAACATTCACACACATTTAATAACAATTAGCCTGAGAATATCCATTAGCCATTCTTCTTATGCCCATTATAATAGTCGATGTTCCTGTACAGTCTGAAAACTTCACCTTTTTCATCAATTCTAGTGCACCCTGAGTTACAGATTGAACCTCCTCTCACAAAAGAGTTGGTGAAACCGGTGAAAACAATGTGTATACCACATCCTAACCATTCATCTTAACTCCTCTTAACCTTATATAACTGTCTGCAAGATCTCTCTTTTTAAAGTATGTAAAAAAGAAGTGTATGTAAACCAGTTTGAAAATGTTCATGGTGTAAAGGTAAGATAGCAAATAAATGATCTTATCGCCCCAAAGTGTTCATAATCAATGTGTGTCTATGTGAAATGGTGTTGCGTATCCACAGGTCCTGAATGAGGCGACAGAAGATAACCTGATTGATCTGGGACCAGGGTCTCCAGCAGTGGTCAGCCCCAGGATCAGTGCTACGCCTCCGTCCAGCTTGCCTCCCTCTGTGGCTCCGATTCGCTCCGCCTCACCAGTCACACTCTCCTCCAGACTGGCTGGTTTGGGTGAGTCTCATTCCTTGGATCCACAATGTTTTTTACATTTTAGATATCATGGGGGAAGCTCTGTTGTTTGTCTGTACTAATGTAAGAATATCATTGCTTTTCAGATGTCGGTTCTGACAGTGTGAGTGGCACCTTGAGCGCTTTGACTACCTGTCAACCCCAAGATGACTTTGACACGTTTGCCCAGACCAGGACTGGCACCATACCTGAGAGGAAGAAGTATGATACAAATCTATTCCATGTAACTAATAGCTTATGTATAATAGAGTAAGATGCCTCACTGAAAGGAATGGCCAAAAATATGAAAATTCTCTCATCATTTTCACACTTTCATAACATACCAGATGTACAGTACATAACTCAATTTCTTTAGATTAACAAAACTGAAGAATTTTAGAAAAAATAATCCATCTCTGTGAGTCCATATACAGTAATGCAAACATACGGTACCTCCGATGCTGATGCTTCATAAACCACACAATACAAGCATGATGGTAATCCATAAAATCCCAGTTGATCACTGTTTTTTTTTTGCCAAATTTTATGCCAAATTAGTGTCATTCATTCATTCATTTGTTTTACATTTAATTTTTAAAGTATTTATTTACTTAGACAAAGGGGGGCCCTATTTATGTAAAATACTAAATGAAGCTATCTGAAACAAAAAAATTGCAGATATTTATTATGCAGTAAAGGTGTAGGAGAAGCATCATTCGCTACTATTATGATACAGTTTAATTTCTATGATATTGTATTATATTTGCTTTAACATTGCTCATTTTGTACTATCAGCGCACCATTCGAAGACACAAAGGCTTCAAGTGGAGTGGCCCCGACTTTGGATGTCAGACAACAACACACTGGGGTGAGTTTTCTTTGACTCTCTGTGTGTATTTTTATTTTTGTTTCTTGCCTTTTTCGTCAGTATATGTGCATTTGGAATCATTGCTTTAATGTCAAAGAGGCATCATAGAGCTGAATATTGAGGTACTTATTTTGGAGTGGTTGAAAAGGCATATTAATTGCGGTTATTTTCAGAGGATACCAAGGTACGTAGTACACAGCAATGTACGTAGTGTACCAAACTCCAGATTAGTAAGTGAGAAGGATATGACTTTGAAACTTTGCTCAGAAGGTGACACATACACATTTTAGTTAAAAGAAACTAATTCTGGAAGTAAGCGTTCAGATTATACTTTTATTTTTATATATTAGTTACTGATATTATTCAGTGGGTACAGCCCAAAAGAGTCTTGAATTGCAGTAATGTGCGGTGACGCTCTGTGCATGATTGATTTATTTCCACATGTCTCCATATGGGGGTAGTTTACTAATATTGGTTTGATTAAGACTGTTATGTTGAAGTCTTATTGTTTTTTTTTTTGTTGTTGTTTTTTTTTTTTTCGTTTGTTTGTTTGTTTTGTCATGTTTTCTTGGGATTATTATTTTATTTATTATTTGCTTTGCTCCGGCCCATGGTTTGGGCCCATAGGCAGCTCTTGACCAGTCCTCTGTCATGGATGACATTGAGGAGTGGCTCTGTACTGATGTGGTGAGATTTCCTTTCGTTTATTTTTATTTAATTGTTTTCTTCTTCTTTAGGACATAACCCATTTTTCTGAAAAGAAATATGCCCTTGTTACCACATATTTCTTTTTGTTTGCCTTTTTGTTCTTGGCTGATTGCCCTTTATCCTCTTTTTGGGGTCACTAACGACTCTCCTTGTATGGTTTTGCTGCATTTCTTACTTTTCTGGGATATTCTTACAATTGTTTTAATTTATTAAATCATACCCTGAGTGCATAGTGAATAGACTCTTGCTTGATATGCTTTTAACGCTTTTATTTTCTATACTAATGACTCTTTTGGATGTTTTGGGTAATGTCATTTAGTTAAATCAAGATTAGGTCATTTGAAGAGAAAAAATTATCATGTTTGATGTGGTGGCAAAAAAATGGTGTGTTCCTTTTTGTGCAAGCCTTCATGCACTGAAATATTTTACCCTTTCCTTCAGATAGGAGATGAAGGAGAAGAGGGTGTGACAAGTGAAGGTATGAAGAATTATTTGATTTATGCTACTGTTCAGAAGTTTGGGGTCAAGTTGGTTTTTTGGTAGGTTTTGTTGTTTTTGTTTTAAAGAAATTAGACGACAGTAAAGACATTTATAATGTTTCAAATTATTTCTGTTTCTAGTTTATTTGAACTTTCTATTCATGGACTAATTTGGTTTCCATCATGGCTTTCACAAAAATCTTTTTAACTGTGATAATAGATGTTCTTAAGCAGCAAATTAGCATAATCAACTGTTTTCTGTATGATGATATAACACTGAAAATTCAGCTTTGACATAACAGGAATTACATATTAAAATTTGAAATTGTAATTAAACAATGTTACCGTTTTACTATATTTTTTATCAAATAAATGCAGCCTTAACGAACATAAGAGACTCCTTTAAAAAACATTAAAAACCAACCCCAAACTTTTGAACAGTAGTGTCTGTCTGTTCATAGTCCCAGCAATTAAATGCCCCATGAAAACTTTCTTCCAGAGTTTGACAAGTTTCTGGAGGAAAGAGCCAAAGCAGCAGAGATGGTGCCCGTGCTTCCGACACCCCCGAGTGACGAGCTTTCTGCTGCCGCCGGCGCTTCTGCAAACGCGAGTAAAAAGGCAGGCAGGTCCGAGGACTCTGTCTTTGCCTTGTAGATAAGTGTCAGATCCTCTGGGGCGGCCCAGCACTGCTTATGTGGCAGTGATGGGTCAGCCGCTTTGCAGATCTATCGGCGTCTCCTCTTTCTCTCCTGCTTTCTGCTTCTCCAGCACAATCAACACTACCACAGCTGAAGTGATCAAAACCGTTTCATGATCTAGACATTTTCATAATGGACATTTTCATACTCTACCAAGTTTTCATTCCATTGAAAATACTGTATAAGATCCACTCATAACTCCCTCTAAAAGCATTACCGTTCCTTGTGGGTTCGAGAGTTCAATGTCTATTTTTTTAATTGATATTTGTGGTGTAAAGCAAGGAAGTTCTTGTAAAGTCTACTACCAGATCCGGTCATGTCTAACGTTGTGTTCACTGTGGTCCTGCATGCAACAGCTGGATAATCCAATTTCTCTTTCCTCATTAATTATCTGTAAAGGGAGCTAATAATTGTTTTTTCTTCATGATTTGCTTTAAAGGGATGTTATACATAGGGTTATTTATTATAAAATTTCCAGTTAATACCTCTGACAAGATGAAAGCTGATGGTAGCAGTTCAGCTGGCAAATTTAATATGTGTGTCATATTATCAGAAATTAGTACCAGTTATTAAATGAGACACAACTATTAGAGAGCGAAGTTTTAAGCATAGTCGTTATTTATTCGAATTTTAACACATTTTGCTTAAAAGTGACAGAAGTGACGTGTCTGTACCACATCTCTGAACTACATAAGTCACGTCAGAGGGAAAATGATATTATTAATATTTCACTGGATACTTTTAAATGCTATTTTACTTGGCAAAACCATTGCCTATTAGAAAGGATTAATAGGAACAAAAAGTATGTATTTCGATTTAATTTGCACTGATAGAATTATTCGCCTTTCGGCTGTGTTAAAAGAGCTTTTGTTCAAATACAAAATTTAAGAGTGTCGTTCATTTCAGCGCTGTCTATTACGAGGCCGAAAACAAATGGAGTTTCCAGAGAACTGATGGTGACTGCGAGGCAGTTTAAATTGGGTTTTATGTAGCACAACCGCAGCAGAAGTGGTGTCGAGCTTAATCTTATTATTGGGAATGAAATGGATCTGCCTTAAAGAACTGGTTGTGGGTAGTTTAAGGTGTAGTCCACTAATGGTCATTTAACGTTTGGTACTCATGTTTGCACATCAGAGATTTGATTTAGTGAGGTGAATGTGCTGATGTAATATCTTAGTTTGAGTGTTGTGTACTTACTGTTTTGACGGACCAAATGTTTAACCCTAGCAAATAATTTAAGCGTAGAGCCAACTAACTTAAGACATATATTGCTTTTAACGTCCAGAGGAGTTTTAGTTGTGTCTGTATTTGATTTTATTTGTTCGTTTAGGTGAGCACAAATCAAACGGACAGGGCACATTTGCATGGCTAATTATTTTATATGATTTGTCACACTACACACAATATGTATTATCAGCCCCAGATCTATTGATTAACTAAGCTTTGGCCCTCTTGCACTCATAATTTCAGTTTGAAAACTGGGGTTTTGAGGATCGCTGCCTTTGGCAGAATTATTGTGAGTTCATTATGCTGTGTTTGTTAACTGGAGCTGTTAGGACAGTGTAAGGGAAAGAGTTTAGGGATCAGGTGTCAGTGATATTAAGTCTGTTAGTTTGGTGTTTTTGAGAAGAGCTAAGAAGAAATTCAAGGATAGCTGTAGCAGGGATGCAGCTCGATTATGCACAAACATGTCTATTTCTGTTGATAACAGGAGATTTGAGGGATACAGATTGTTGTCACAATTGACTAGTTTCTTTCATGAGATCTGTATCTCCTTCTACATTACTAATATGTACACTAAACTACACTAAAATTTTACCTCCCATGGATATTAACCATCCCATTTAAATGCTGTTGTTTATGTTTTTGACACTATCGCTAAAACTGTTCGTCTTTGATAAAAACACATGAATTTAATTGAAGTTATTTATCAGTTTATTAGCATCTACCTTGAATTAATTTTTCAGCAATTGTGCAATTTCATCACTTAATGCTGCACTACGGTTTGATTTATTTGAAATGGTTTTAGCTGTAAATTAGTCTCAGTAACGTACAGTTTGAGAAAGCAGAACATTTATTTAGTATCTTTTTTTTTTTTTCCAGAAGACAGTGTTGGTTACTGTATATTAGAATAAAGGGACTGTAAAGAATAAAAATCATAGATTTGGAGTTTCCACTTTTTTCCAGTGTAGTTGGAATGAAAATATTTGACTGACTTATTGCAATCAGACAAAAATGATCCCCAGGATATGGTCAGATTATGCCAATGTCTTTTGTACCATTGAGAGCATTTCTTTATAGGAACGGCACTTTTCTTCTCTTTGATATGTATTTGGAGTTGTGTGTGTGTCTATGTATATGTGTGAACAACAGCTCCTGATATCCTGATGTCTGCTGCAGACACCGTGTTTATTCTGTATTTACCAAGGGATGGGAAGGAGAGACTCTAGCTTTCTAAAATGACACATCTCTATAAAGAAAAGTCAGAAATAAAGGTACGAAAGCTGTCACTGGGGCGGTACCTTTTTAAAAAGGCAAACTTTTGTACCTATTAGGTTCTAATGTGTACACTTTAAGTACTAAAATGTGCCTTTAAGGTACCAAAATGGACTCTTTAGGTACAAACACCTTTTGAAAAGGTACCGCCCCAGTGACAGCTTTTGTACCTTTTATTTCTGAGAGTGAGCAGTGTGTGTGGTGAGTGAGTGAGTGAGTGAGTGAGAGTGAGTGAGTGAAGCGCCGGAATAAGCTGTACTCTCTAACCGGTGATCATTTCTGTGGTCGATCTTGGTTTTACAGATTGTACTGGTGTTGGTCTGTGTGCTTACCTGTTGTTATACCTCAAGCTGCTCTCTGTATTGTTTGATTCATGCATGTGTTGAACTCCAATAAAATATACCAAGATGGTGATATGTTACCAGGCTGTCTTTTGTAGATATTTGCCACACTGAATATATTCAGCACCTCTCAAACTGAATTACAGATCATTGTAAAATGTTAAAATGTAGTTCAGTATAATTTTGTTACACACACACATTTCAAATCCTGTAATTTACAAATTTGTGTACTAAAGTTTTAAGTTAGCAGCCATTCAGAACACCTACTTACCAAAACAAAGTCAGAAATATATTCTGAAATCTTATTCTGGAAAATGGCTTTCAGTTTTAAAATGGCTTTCAGTTTCTCTTCCTCAGCCTTAATTTCCAAATGGAGCTCACTCAGAAATAAATGTTTGATGGTAAACACTTTGAAGATGAGTAAAGTAGTCCACTGTTTCCTCACAAATGTCCGTATATACTGAATTCGTGTCCTCCATTGACATCTATTAAAAAAGGCCTGAAGTGAGAACGAGAGCTTCAGTTGCACACTGGGCCTCGGACATCTTACAGGCATCGCACACCAGATGTATCATTCTGGATTTTCAGCAGGCTCTGGAGTCGTAGATGGGCACCGCAGACAGATGCCAAGCAGGTTCACTGATGTGTGTACACTCTGAAATCTGGTCAAATTTTAAAGATGTTCAGTGTATGACCCTCTGTTAATGCTGGAGACTCCTGATCCACCAGATTGGCTAGTGATACATTAGTTTTACCTTTCACAGTCTGTTTATTAATTAATTTATTACACCAGCATTTGTCGGGTTGTCAGGTATTACTTAACCCTACACACACTACCATTAAAATGTTTGAGGTCAGTAAGTTTTTTTTTTTTTTTTTTTTCTTCCAAGTATGCATTGAATTGATCAAAATGGACAGTCCACATGTTTATATAAAGATTTATTTCTTATATGAAGATTTTTAAATGCTGTTTATTTAATACATTTTCTATTCATTTAAGTAATCCTAAAAAAATCATATCAAGGTTTCCACACAAAAAATATTAAGTAGCGCAAGTGTTTTCAACATTGATGATAAGAAATGTTTCTTAAGCACCAAATCAGCATATTAAAATAATTTCTGAAGGATCATGTGACACTGAAGACTGGAGTGATGACATTTTTTT
>JAUZSZ010000114.1:11230185-11241479 GCA_034780575.1 Labeobarbus marequensis | reverse complement strand
TCTAATGTTTATCAGTACATTACAGAAAATAATGAACTTTATCACAATATGCTAATTTTTTGAGAAGGACCTGTACAAAGGGCAGGTTCAGTATGTCGCATGAAATGTAGACAGCACTAATTACATAATTATAATTTATTAGGTCAAATGTCACATTTCAGACAAGAGAACTGTCAAAGACAGCAATGGAAGGCTGATTGTCTGTGGAAGGAGTTTTCCTTAAATTCCAGGTGGTATTTGGTGACAATACTCCAAAACAAGAGCATTGTCTGTTGGAAACAGCTAATTAATAATCACAGATTTCAAACAAGGTTCGATTTCTCTGCGAGAGCCTCTTTCCTCTGGTCACATCACTGTATTTTCTATGATACAAACCTGAGCTCTAACTTTTGTCGTTCTGGGAAAAATAACAGTTAACCGCCTGCGGGATCTGGCCTAACATAGATATAACTCTCCCTATAACAATAACTCTGTGTCATTTGCCTGTGTCGTATCTAAAGCAAGGGTGTCAAAAATGACCACAATACAAGCCATTTAAACCAGAATGCACAACTAGTGTCAACACTGTGTCCAACTCTGTCACATCTCTCACTATCGAGGAGGCCAGCAGAATGGCACTGGGTAGAGAGCTCTACAGATGGCAAAGGCAACTCTGAGGATTTGTTCCTTTCAAAGCGCTGACTACAGCAGAGGCTGTAAATAAGCCTGAATAGATTTATGACCACTCCTGTATGTCTCTGCAAGGTATCAGGGTGGACCATTACATACAGTTCTGTGGACAGAGATAGGGGATTATGCTGAAGATAGAAATACAGATAAAGGTAGGGTGAGGGCATGAAAGCATTGGCTGACATGTCTATTCATTATTTAGTCAGAGATTTATGCTACAATTTGCTCGGATGGCGATAGAGAGTGAGAGCGTGGGTTTGATGGAAGTTGAAATTAATTTAAAGGAGTCAATATGCTTTAAATGACACCTATGTGATCAGGAGAGAACAGTGAGGAGGTGTAATGGGATTGATTTCTTCTATACATTAGCATTAAAGTAAGACACTTTTCAATGTAAGGAAAGTGCTCACTTTTCCACATGACCTCACAAAACTCTCTAAAAGCATAATTGTTTCTAAAGCATTCATTTATTATTCATATTACAAGGTTTGTTGTATTACATACATCCAAAAGACATACTTAAATGTATAAAAGCACAACTTGATGATGAATTATGAGATGGATCACAGTAATTTGTACATTTTAAGTAATGCTAGCTTTTTGTTGAAGAGACACGTAGAATTGCCTCTGTATAATTTATGGATATAATTTATGCACATTGCCACATTTTGTCTGATTTTACAGGAATGAATCCATGAAGCTGAGGTAGTAAAGACTGAAATGATGCAGAAAATACAAATACACATACACGATCAGATAATAACACATTGAAAATCACAAAAGTACATAAAAATTATGAACTTATCAATTTCGTAATGACTCAGAATGATCAGTTTTAATTAAAAAGTCTGATACCATATTCAGGGCCTTCCTTAGGGCAGGCCCCGCACTTGAGGGGCCCTGCAGCGAACAGACAGAGGGGTAAACCTAACCTCACACTGGGCCCTGACCATATTAACGGTAGAAATACTTTTGATTAAAGTCAACTCGTCTCCAAAAAGGCTGCACTTGTTAACAAAAAAGTAAATAAAATAATAAATGTATAATATTTAATTTTTTATAGCAACAAATTGAAATAATAAATACAGTAAAATAAAAATTGAATGTTTGGGGTCCCTTCAAGAAGGGCAAACAAGCAGTTCATATACGCTAATGCCAAGGTTGTGACTAAGACAGATTTGAAGCATGCAATGTTTATGTCTTGAGTGGATGAACCAGAGAAAAGTTGCGCACTATGGGCCCCATATAACACTATAATTAGCTCTGCGCGGATGGTTTTAATGAGTGTGAGGTTTGACAGTGAAGCTTTCTAGCTCAAATGATTTCGTTAGGCTTGTGTTTATTCCAGTGTGTGGGTTTTAATGTGTGTCCCTAAGGATGGCTGGTCAGCACTGATTATAGTAACAACCCCCTTGCCCTGTCCAAATAACAGTCATCTGTGCCACACTGTTTGTTATTTTGCTCAAGTACTATATATATATTCAAGCTGCAAATGATAGCCAAAGATTCTTGGTCTGTTGTCACAGACCAGCATCACTAAGCGAAGGAACTCAGCTGGATGATTTGAATAAATGTAAGACTTATTCACTCATGAATCCAACTGTACAGCCGAGATTAAGAATATTACCGTTGCATCTGAGAATTAATTTGCATATCTCATGGTAATTTGAAGGAGGGTTGTTGTCATTAGCACATAAATTAGCAAATCCTACTTGTGCGAACATTATCACACACGTCTGCTTAGGTTGGACTGGTAAGATCTACCTTACCTTCAGCTAATCATTCTGTTAAAGATTCATATGTATTATTCAATGGAATTATTTGATGTGCTGGTGCAGATGATTAGAGTGCAGAGCTTCCTGTCTGAATGTGGCTGCAGCGTGTGGGCCATTCACCTTTTTATCCGCCACCACCTGCTATTTTAACCTTGTGATGAGTCAGTAATCAGCAATGGTCGGAAGGTTGCTCCCTTGAGTCTACAGCCAGCACTTTCTGAGAATAGGATACAAAACAGGGCTTGAAACTGAAGAAAAAAATGAAGTAATTACAGTAATGGGGTTACAAATTTATAGCCTTAATTAAACTGTCACTCAATAGATAATTGCTAGTTTGGGACAAAATGCTGGTTTGTAGTTATGAATAAACTTAGAATATTTGTTTGATCATTTGGTCTATTTTTGCATTTATTTTTTTATTTTTTTCGATCACAAAATGTGAGACAGATAAAATTATTTCTTAAATTAATTATATTTTATTTTGAAAATGAAAGATAAATGAATGAACATTGATTTAATTAAAACATTAAAAACATTGGTCATACTTTATTTTAAGGTCCAATTCTTGCTATTAACAAACCATTAACTACAATTTTTGTCTCAATAAACTCCTAAAATGTTGCTTATTAATAGTTAGTAAAGTAGTTGTTAAGTTTAGATATTGGGTAGGATTAGGGATGTAGAATATGGTCGTGCAGAATATGTGCTTTATAATTACTAATAGCCAATATGTTAATAATAAGCATGCTAATAAGCAATAGTGAGAACTGGTCTTTATACTAAAGTGTTACCAAAATATTTTTTATTAAAGTTATCTGAATCTCAAATTAAGAGTTTGTCAGAATTTTGATGGATAATTGTTGGAAACAGTTAATGTCAAGACCTATGAAAAAGGATCATAACTGTTAAATCAGGGATACAGAGATTATTGTTGTTATTGTTAACTAAAACTTTAATTAATATTAGTTTTCATTATCTGAAAAAAAAAGCTTGCAAAAAATACATTATTTATTAGATGAAAAACAAAACCCAAAGAACGTACATTAAAAATCATATATTTTGTCTTGAACTGAATTTTACTAAATTTTAAATGAAGTGAAATTAAAGTTAAATACAAATATTTAGAAAAAAAAACAATAAAAATGACAAAAGCACATGGCAAAATTACTAAACCTTAAACTAAAATGAATTTATATAAAATAACTGCTAATTTGAAACATTAATAAATACTGTACTCATATTTTAATAATACTAAAATAACACAAACCATATTATTCATATGGATTATTATGAAATCTTCTGTCATCTCCTCGAAGTCAAAGCTATTGAGAAATAATTCATTTAAAATGTGCGGTGTATAATATTCATCACAACAATTTCAAACCCTTGACTTGCATGTCTGACTCCCCTCATTAATATTTGGGTAGGCTTTGAATGTACAGCTGTATTGATGTTTAGCCATTATAATTAGCTGTATGAACTCAAAGTTTTCCCCAAACTTTCCAAAAGGCGAACTTTCTCTCTGCTGTCTTGACTGTTTCCTTTTCTCCACAATCATACCACTCACAGCTCCCCTACATGGCAATTATGTGAGTGCTGACTCGGTAGGTTATCTTCTAGCAGTTATAAGTTAGTAGACACTTGGCTGTGGCAGGTAGCAGTGCTTGCTAAGACCTTTATTACCAGGGCTGTCTCCCTGCAAAATGTCACCATGGTGTATTGTTAGGAGGCAAGATTCAAACACCTGCATAAACATGAGGTTACAGAGCATTGGCAGAGCTGTTCTGCTTGAGCTAGGCCAAGGAAGCTGTCAGGTCATGGTGACTTAACTCATAGTTCAGTTATTTAGTACATCACTGCATGAAGTACATCACTGTGTGGCAGACACAGCAATAGAAAACCAGCGAAATACTCACCCTCAGCGTGCAGCTGCCGTACGCTAAAATGGCTGTGCTCGGCAGATCTTGATTACCTTTTTCCTTGCTTTAGCATTATTTTTAACATATTTCACAGCACATACTTCATCATTTCAGAAAAAAGATTCTGCTAAATGAGAGCCGTGTATTTATTTAGCTCTCTATATACAGCGAGTCTGTTATTAGCATTGTTTAAATGGGTGTGAAATGTCTTGCTTGAGAGAAGCTAGACGTTTTAAGGTTCTAAACGGGATCCTAATAGTCTCACAAGTATTTAAGTGGTTTTGTGCGTTTGCAAATTAGCAGCTTAAAAATAGTTTCTAGTAGAAGTCTGAAGACAAAATGCTAATTCTGGCACTGTGAGGGCTGGAAGTCTAACGTGAGTGCCGTATCTGTTATCAGTCTCACAAAGAGACAGTGTGTGAAGGGCCTAAAAATCTGAGCATGCTGAAGGCACAATGAGAGTAGTATGTAAATGCGTGCGAGTTACATATATGCTTTGCTGTAATGGGCAGGTCCAGTCTGTCATGACATGGAGGACAGAGCTAGATTTCGTGAAGGTTGAGCTTTCCTTCAGTGTAACGTAGACTGACCTCTCTGGTGGAGTGTGAGGGACTTTCCCTGAGGGTAAACACGAGCATTGCTAGTCTCCAACAGAACAAAAGATTTATTGAAGAGCGATTGTGATTCTGTGTCCTCACATTGCCTTATCAAGTGTCACGAGAAACCCAATGTCATGTTATGTCCTTTTGCTTTGTTGCTGCTGACATAAGGATATAAAAGGCATTTGTAGTAGAAAAAAGTTCTGTGTTTTAAATAGTAAATATAATATTAGATCAATATTAAATTTTACATTATGTAAATATAAAATATAAATAAAAATGACTAACACCATCCTAAAAATGTGTCCTTTTGTGTTCCACAGAAGAAGGAAAGTCATATATGTAAACTATTCCTTTAAAATTGGCAGGATTCTCATAAACAAAGTGTGATAACTTTTTAGAAACCTGCTGTTTGGAAGATACCATCCAGATTGACTAAACAAGAACATTATGTACAGCTGGCATAATCAATTCCTTTAAGCATTGATTTTTCTAAACACTCATTAACACTGAGGGTGATTCATCTATTTATTTAGCTGTACAGGAAGAATTCATATTTTATTTATCATCTGAAATACCTGGACCTTCAATTCTGAATTCTTTGAATACTCTAATGATGTTCTTTAAATACAACAAAAGACTCAAATTGATGCGCATGTACTTTGTGTAACACTTAAACGGATAGTTCACCCAAAAATGAAAATTCTGTCATCAATTACTCATCCTCATGTCATTCCAAATCCGTAAGACCTTCGTTCATCTTCGGAACACAAATGTTGCTGGGCAACCAGGTGAGACACTGGGCCAACAACTGATCTAAAGTATCCAGATCTGTCTTATTTAGTTCATGAAATGAAGTATTGCCTTTTTGTGACAACTCACTCTGTTTTTACAAAAGCAGTAGTCTGCCTAAGCAGGAAACACGAAAAACAAAACACAATGCCCTCCATTCTTTATTTCAAATCACACATCTAATGAAACCTAATATTCTCCAGCTTCCGTAGAGCACATGGAACAAAGGAAAGGAGCAATTTACCTCATGCCTGTGTATGTGAATTAAGCCCCTTCCCTTGTCAATGAAAGGACAATGCAAATTGTTAAGAGCAAAAAGGTCACACTGTCTGCGGCAGCGATCTGAGAGCGGAATTTTCCAGGAGAAATCCAATTAGAACATTACCTCATGTGGCAGCCGGAAAAAAATGGTCCAACATCTCCACCTTTGTTCAACAAGACCTTTAACTTTGGTCTAACATGTTGCTGCAGCACCTCCTGTGCTCTTCACCTGCAGAGGTGTGCTTTGTCAGGGGGTCAGGGTATATCAAACATCCAATTAGAGCGTTGCAACAGATACCCACACACACATACACACATTGGTCTCTTCTCATTACACGTGGGAGCTGAACCTCTGTCTGTTAGCTCTGGCCCTGCAGGCTCACTTTCCCCTTACAATATTAGATCAGCCATCAGAGAATGCAGCATGGGCCCTTCAACACGTTCACAGGCAAATGCCATGGAGCTCATTTCAGAGAAATATATGTAAGATGAAAACACAGAATAATGGCTTCCAGCATACATTTTCATTTTCCACACCTCCATAAAATGCATTTTACGTGAATGTACTTGTAAAAGCTAATAAACATATTCGAGGTTAGTGTGCATTTTAAAGCTAGTTTTGAGTAATGACAACATTAAATGTTTCCACTTACTAATAAACTACTAAAATTAGATGCAAGATGTCCATTAAGATTTTTTTTTATCAAATCTAACAGAATAATGTTTTAATTTTGTTCTATGAAAATCACATTAAAATTGACTTCTTTTTGCTACAGTTCAAATGCCTTTTATGCATAGATTTTATCGGTTCAATCTTAAATATGAAGATCTATCGTTTAAAATATATAATTTATTTGTTTTGTTTAAATTAAATTGTTCAAATGGTTTAAGTTACAATGTTTAAATTATAAATCTTAGGATCTATAAATCTTCTAGTATTTTAGGAGTGAAATAAACATACCATTTCAGTATTTTTTGTGTGAAAATTCTTTATAGTAATTTTTTTTAAATATGATTTTCCTTGATTTTCCTTCAGTTGTGGCATCATTTTCACCACACAATTTTGCTTCATAAAGCTTTTTTTCATATTGGTTTACCAATGACACAGCAGTGTCAGTGAACAGCTTAAAATGAATCATAAAACCAGCATATTATGAAATATGAAAATAAAAAAATATCACTTTTGAACAGAATATTTCCATTCGCATTTGTCAAAAAATGTGAATAAATAAATTAAAAAAAGAAAAATTTAATTATATGTTTAAGATCAATTAAATGCTAGCTGAATTTAGCCTTTGCAAGAAAAAGGACATTGACCCCTTTTTTTTTTTTTTTTTACAAAAAAGTAATTTCCACTGAATCATACAATGTAATCTTAATCACTTATGACATGGTAACATTAATTTGGAGGGGATTTTTATTACTTAAACGAATAAAAATAACAGAATTCTGTCAAAATAAACTAGTGAGAGTAAGAAAATAGTGTTTTAAGAGAATTTATACTTGACAAGTGCACAGAGACAAAAATATCCATAACTGAAGAAACGCCCAAGCATTGTTTAAACACACTCTGCCATTCCAGCTAAAAACATGGCTGTGTACTGTTACACATAATGTAAAGGATGTGTATAGGCCTTGGAGATATCTCTGTTGAGCAGCCATCAGATATTACATACAATATTTATTTTTCCCCTCCTGGTCCCAGGTTGCTTTGAGTCACAAAGATGCTCCCCAGCCCTTCTTCACCTGACCTAGAGTAGCTCCCAAACAGTATTTGTCTACATCAATAAAGCTTTCATATTGCACCCAATTCTCCCCCTTACACTGTATGACTGGGTGGAGGACATCATAATTTCATTGAAAGGAAAATGGGGCAGAGGCTGAAATAATATCTATATTACTCTCAGAGACGAGGGGGGAAGGGACAGAGCTGTCTGGTTTGTGAGAGCCAATGATTTTTCTTTCTTTCTTTCTTTCTTTCTTTCTTTCTTTCTTTCTTTATGATCTGGCCTCCAAATTACCTGGCAGTGATCTTGTGTAGAGAGAGGAAATGGATCTATAACTCATTTACACTACTGTCAATGAGGCCTTGGTTTCTTAGTAGCCAAGGAAAAGGGGATAGACCATGTCAAAGATGATGCGCTTGTAATAGGAAATGTCCTTTGTTTGTTTTGATATCACCTTTTGGGTCCCTAGATGACTAATGAAGTCATTTCTATGCTTAGTTTTGTCATGAAGGACCCATGATTGAGATGAGATATGCAACATGAACGTCAAAACAATAAATGTATAAACAAGTAATCCACAAGTTCCTGATCAAGAAAGAGAGACAAATCACAAAACGACCAATTATTGCAACCAAAATATCCATCACTTATCCTGAGAGGTTGTTAAAAATCAATGTCAGTAATGGCAGCATTCATTCTCATCTTAATATTAAACAACAGGTTGCTTTTATGAGATTTGAAAGCCTGGGGTATGTTATTTTGACTGGCTTTGAGGGGATCAGAAGAGACTTGAACATTAACTGCCAGCCACTGATTCCTGCTCTCTCAAACCACTGATGTGTCTTATAAAGCACAGTTTTGATTAAGACTGCAAGATTTAAACATGAAATTCAAATTGAGATGAGCTTCAGAAGAAGCCACATCAGCAACTGAATTTCAATCTAACAGACTGAGCAGAGGACAGAAAGTTGTGTGGGAAGCTCATCGTGATAAGAAGTCTCATTTGAAGGATGTCCAACACGGCTGATAGGTGCTAAATATTCTTATCTGACATATTTCACAATGACTCCTTTCAAACTCCAAGATCTGTGACATGGCTGTAATGTTGTACTGGGATTTTCATAATGTTTCAGCCAACATGAATCACTGTTGATAGACTTCAGTTTGTAATAAGGGTAACACTTTATTTTGATAGTTTAGCCATTCGATGAACTTTACGTTACTTTGCAAGAACATGCAAACTTGTTCTACTAACCCTAACTTAAGTTTTATCTCTAATAAAAGTTAGTTGACATGTAGTTGCAAAGTTGTTTACAGTATAGTTAGTAGAATGTCATTATCCTAAAGTGGAAATAAAATAAAGAAATAAAGTGTTACCTCAGTGAACATTTACTTTACGTCTAAATCAGCTGGCAGCATTGTCTAAATCCCAGAGTGATTTTAATTTTATTTCCAAAACAATAGGACCTTTTGGCTAAATTGTATTGTATAAACAGACAATAAATGTATAAAAAGTAAACTTAAAATCAGAACTACCATGTGACCTGACAAGATTTTTAGATGATCTTACATTCTGTAATCACACTTGAAGTTAATTCATTTTGACGTGCAAAATTGTTCAGAATTCCTGGTGAAATATTACCAAAGAGGTCTATAATATCTGGAGAAAACGTAATCATATCTGTAAGCATTGTCATTCATCTCAATGGAAGTCAGTTGACACAGGGTTCTCCTGAACTATGGAGGCTGCCATTTTTCCTTATGGGCACTGCATTACAGGAATATTTATCATGTGACTGATCACATGGCAAATGGCAGTAGACAGGGAAATATGTAAGCCCATTTTACGCTTCTACAAGCCCTCCAAAAATGTAAAACTTATAGCCAAAAAGAAATACTTGTGATTTGTATGTTAAATTTATGTTTGTTGGAATTGTATTTATTTACATATTTATTTACATATATAAATACACAGTGTTTTGCTGTTTTAATAGTGTAGTTACAGTATCTACCAGCAGGGGCTGTGGGGACTCACCAGTCCACCAGTTTTCATGCGCCTCAAACATAGAGCAGGGCTCAACAACTCATCCACTTTTCTGCAAAGTCTAGCTCCAACCCTGATCAATCTCATCTGAACAAGCTAATCAAGGTCTACTAGAAAGCTATAGGCCAATGAGTTTGAGAACTAAACTCAACAGGACAGTGGATCTTAAGGACAGAGTTGTCCCTATCGCTCAATGACCAGATTTGCTCAGTCCAGCATTGCAGCATAGTTACATACTGTAGTGTGTAAACTGATACATGCATGAGATATGAGTTGCTTTGGATAAATGGGCATTCTAATGCATTAATTAAATTAATTCTTTCGTAAAAAAAGTTGGCCTATTTTGATGTCGAACACAATAAAAAACTATTATTTGAAGCATAAATAAAGTATGCAAAAAGATACTTAATGAGGAAATTAACTATACTGAAGACAAGCAAACACCATGAAAAAAATAGAGAGTAAAAACAGAACCAATTCTTATTCATTCATCCTATACATAATGTCTCTTAAAACAATACTTTTAATTTTTCAAGACACTCAAGGCCTGCCTGCAAAACATGCACAGCAATAACTATAACAATTTGGGCAATGCTTACGTAATAATAAAATCAAGTTTTTTTATTTTGTTATATTGTACTTATAGTATAGTGCTGAAAATAGTTTTTATTGTATTGTGCTGATTATCACATTACATCACCTTCGCTTTCGACTGGCCCAAGTGATGCACAGGCCACTGGGAATTGTCTTGACCTTCCCGATTAGCCACTTTGGTGCTGCGCTGTGAAAAGTCTGCGGTAATGGTATAGAGCTGTAAAGCTAAATAGAATTAGTTAAGAAACAGTATAGATATTTGTGTTTCAAAAGCAACATCTCATTTGATATAGTACAGCCCAATGGTTGAAGCAGATGGTGGAGAGCTTCCTCAAGACCTTTGAGAGAATTGTGTTATTGTTCCCCTGCATTACTCTTCACATCCCAGAGTAATCATATCTGCTCTCAGAAAACCGCTCATTAGATTCAGGCAAACACTTTTTGTTTGAAACATACTGCGGTGATAAAGAGATCTCCTAAAAATTAAAATGCATGTAAGAGAGCAAGAGAGAGTTTAAAAAAAAAAAAAAAAAAAAGCTTGATTATGTGTTTATTGCGATTTAAAAATAAAAATATATACACCACTGTTAAAAAGTTTGGGGTTGTTAAGATTTTGTAGTGTTTCTTCAAGTCTCTTATGTTCACCAAGGCTGCATTTATTTGATCAAAAAAACAGGAAAACCAGTAAGATCGTGAAATATTAGTACAATTTGTTTCTATTTTTTTAAATGTAATTTATTTGTGTCACATGTTGTAATGAAGTCCACTGAAGGCGAGCATAGTGATGAACCCAAGTGCAGTTTATTTACAAACGTGAAATCCAAAGTACAAACATATTCCGAGACTTGACTTGACTTGAACAGACTTGACGTGAACAGACTTGACTTGGAACAGACTTGACATGGCATGAACAA
>JAUZSZ010000114.1:11210749-11221483 GCA_034780575.1 Labeobarbus marequensis | reverse complement strand
TTTAAGCCTTTTGAATTACGGGGACATAGGCAGTGTCCTCATAAACCACCTTCAAATTGTAATACCTCTGTTATACCTATGTCATTAAACAAATTTTTGTCCCCGTAAACCACAAAAACCAGTACACACACACACACACACACACTTGCTATCGCTATCCTGTTTTGTGCTTGTGCTTTCATTTTATAAACCAGTTGTTTATCATTGCTGACCTTTTGTGTGTGTGTGTGCGTGTGCGTGTGCGTATGTGTGCGCACGCAGGGGCTCCTGGGATAATTTCCTCTCCATACCCTGGAGCGGCTGGTTTCGCCCCTGCTATCGGTTTCCATCAGGCAGGTAAGCTTTCAGACACAGTCACACCTCAGTAATTGAGGCAGCATCGTGCGGCTCACGACAGTCTTCAGACTGAATAATTGGAGGTATTACGGTGTCATCACCAGAGCCACTTGCAAGACGCATCTGCAGATTGACACCAGCAAAATGAGCAAAGTGAAGTGGGACTAACAAACAAAAGAATTGACGTCACATTTGAAAACAGTTAGAAAGCTTTGCATGTGGAATTGGCTATTGATTGGTTTGCACCCTATTTTGATTTATACGATCAGTATGTCCAACTTAAGTGTATTGCATAGCTTTTTAATTACATATTTCATCAATGGAAAAATAAAATAATATTTAAAGTCACTCTACACTTATCTTCATTTAGGTTATCTTGAATATTATTCATATAATATTTATTTAAGATTAACATGGTAAATATTATTTATATAGATTAACATTTTAATATGTGTTAAATAATATATACACTGCTGTTAAAAAGTTTAAGGTCTGGAAGATTTCAAAATATTTTTGAAAGAAATCACTTCTGCTTACCAAGGCTGCATTTGTTTGATCAAAAATAAAACAGTAAAATTGTGAAATATTATTACAATTTTAAATTACTGTTTTCTATTGTAATATATTGTGAAATGTAATTTATTTCTGCGATGCAAAGCTTAATTTTCAGCATTCTTACTCTAGTCTTCAGTGTCACATGATCTTTCAGAAATCATTCTAATATACTGTTTTGAAGCTCAAAATCATTTCTTCTTATTATTATGTTGAAAACGGTTGTGCTGTTTAATATTTCTGTGGAAACTGACATTTCTCAAAAGAACAGCATGTTTTTTTTTTACATTATAAATGTCTTTACTGTCACTTTTGGTCAATTTAATGCATCCTTGCTGAATAAATTTTTTTTTTTTTTTTAAATCATACAGACCCCAAACATTCAAACAGCAGTCTATTATATAACATATTGAAACTGAAACATGTATTCACCCTCATGTTGTTCTCTACTTCTGCCACAAAAGTTATGGCATCAAATAAAAGTACCATTAATAATAACATAACAAATATATCAGTATTTTAATATCAAATCTAAATGTGCAAAAGACCACTATTATTTACCACTGAATATTTTTTCATTTAAATCAAATAATATGTCCTTCACATATTAAGCATTTTGTGAATGCTGTTTCACTTTCAAGCTTGGCTCCGTTTTCACACTCCTGACCCTGAACTCTGCTGGCTTTATTTAAACCTCTTACTACCCAACCATCCAATTCAATACTCATTTGGACTAAATTTACCCAGCATGCCTGAACACATTGATTTAATAAGCTATTACAAGAAGACCTTATGTTGTTTATCTGAAAAGTGGCAACAGGTTGTGAAAACGGACTATTGTTCTAGAAGGTTCCCTTCCTCTCTCTCACGTTACCCCTCCTCTCCCATCTTCCCCTTCCCCTTCCCATCTGCCCTCTTCCTGCCGGGCTGCGCTCTGCTCAGGTCTGTCTATGCAGACGATGCCTGGTGCTCTGGGACCTCTCACCATCCCTTCATCAGCAATGACAGGACGGATGGCCATCCACGGCATGGCCCCCACCACCATCCACTCTGTGCTCCTTGTCTCCAACCTCAACCCCGAAGTGAGTTTCCATCTCCACCCTCAACACCACCGTCCCATGACATAACTGATGTCAACATAACTGACTAACCCTTCTCTGTGAGCCCTTCCTCCACAGATCTCTCATTAATGTGGCATAAACTTGATATCTGTAGGAAAGACTTCAAAATAAATAATATTTTACTTTAATTATACTGTAAGTGCCCTTCAAAAAGCATTTTAGACCATAGAGGTTTGTCAAAATTCTAAGACTATCTATCTATCTGTCTATCTATGTGTCTATCTGTCTATCTATCCGTCTATCTATCTGTCTGTCTGTCCTATTTTGTGGAATATATATCAGTTATATAAAATATATAATGTTATAAATATACAGTATCCCCAAGCTAGTCCCAGACTAAAATGCATGTTTGAGCTGTTTCAGCTGAAAAATATCTTGCTCTAAATTATCTTAAAATGTGTCAGTGCCATTGTTCTGTGTCAAGATGCACACATGTATGTTTTCTTCTAAAGCATTTTTGTAAAAGCTGCTTAAATATCTTAATTTAACTAAGGCCTAGTCCTGGCTTAAGCTAAGCCCCGTCTGTGAAACCGAGCCATTCTGTATTTGTAAGCCTATAATATTTACAGGTATGGTGTCCCTGAAACATTGAAATTCTAGTAAGAAATATAAAGGCACATTATGCTTTGCATCACCTGTTAAAACAGGATAGGATTTACATTCAAGCTGGTGTGCAGTTGACATGCTTCACACTGACATGAGATTTCTTGCACGAAACCCTGAATACATAAAATAAATAAACACCAGGATGTATGAATCCCAAATGAAAACAAAAAAACAAAAACAAATATCTCATCAGGCACACAAACACACAAAAGAAAAAAAAAGCGCAATGTTCCATGAAAAAGTAAATGAAAGTAAGAAAAGATTGTGATAAACAACTATGGAATGTATATGAACAGTTTATGAATTTTAGGTGTGCATTAATTGCATTCTAAATAATGATATAAAGACATATCGATTGGTTAAGCTAAGAATTGAATGTACAACAGTTAAAAAATATAAGCAAAAGATTCTCATGTAATGCACACAGTAAGATGAATGTATAGTGGCTTAGAATCAAGAATCAAGAATAAAGAAAGTCGTCCAGGGGTGTTCTGGGGTTATTTTAGTCATCCTCATCATCAAATTTCACATTTGCATCATCTGCGTCCAGCTGCAAAAGGATGACATAATTAATATATGCAGTCACAACATGGATAAATAAAAATGCATAGTTGTGAGTGAGTGTTGTTTAAATTTTTGACTGGAAAATAAAACAATAAAAGAAAAAAATCTCAGTATAAAACAATATATTGTGTGTTCAACACAAAGCGTTCATATTTGTGTTCTATTAAGACATGATGGCATAGGGCTCTTAGGCCTATATAAGAGACACTTACACATTTCATTTCCATAATAGTGAAGACGTGACCAGTCATGAACATTCTCAGAGGGATGGTGAGGATCAGGACAAAGGGCAGGGCAAGAGAAAACTTACTAGATTTTATTGCCCACAGAATTGCCAAACAAATCACTTGGATCAAAGTGTACAAGTGCATGCGCATAGTGGGCACCTGTAGAGAAACAGAGAGAGAGAGAGAAATCAGTACCTGGATACTGTAGATTGATGGATCAATTGATTGACAGATTGACTACATGGCCTAAAGTATCCCTTCTAATATTGTTTGGAGTTTGGGTGTCACTATGCTCTGCTGTTCAAAAGTTTGTGGTTGATAAGTGATTTTAATGACATTTTTGAAAGAAGTCTATTATGCTCACCAACAGGAATATTGTGAAATGTGAAATATTTCTATTTTAATATATTTTGAAATGTAATTTATTCCTGTTGGCAAAGGTGAATTTTCAGCATCATTACTCCAGTCTTCAGATCCTTCAGAAATCATTTTAATCATTCTAATAACTTTTCTATTTTTTTTCTTTATCACTGTTGAAAACAGTTTGTGCTGCTTAATATTTTTCCTCTTTGATGAATATCAAGTTCAAAAGAACTGCATTTCTTTGAAATAGAAATAGTTTGTAACACTATAAAGGTCTTTATTGTAGCTTCCCAGACAGCAACATAGTGTTGGCCCCGATCCGGCCCACAACAGGCCCGTGTGAAATCAGATGTGGGCCGGATCCGGGCCGACACTGCTTGCTGTCTGGGTTTTGATCAATATAAAGCATCCTTGCTGAATAAAAGTGTCAGTTTCTTTTAAAAAAAAAAGTGGGTGGACCCCAAACATTTGAACAAAAGTGCACATTTATCCAGTCTTATCCATGTAGTGTATGTGTGTATGTAATTAAATCTTACACGGGTGACAAATGGAACAGTTGGGTGATGCTTTTTTGGTGTAATAAGCAGACGCATACGGTCCCAAAGCTGGATGCCACTCAGTGAAGTGATACCCATATAGAGAAAGATGCCAAACAGCGCTGTCATAGGAATCATCTTCAGGATGGGCTCCATGAGAATTGAGACCCCTGTGGGGAAAGAATTTTAATGATTCAGTGTATTGTTCAATAACATTTTGTTAAGCATCATTATGTCGATTTTCTTTTTTTAAAATGGCAATTTAAATCTAACTGTGTTTATTAAGTGTCATTATATCAGATAAAAGGCTTGGAACTCACCAATCATCACAGCCACCAAAATACCACTGATTCTTTGTTCTAACACGCGTTCAATCTGAGGTTTGGGGCCTTTGGTCATGACAGTCAGGGCATTGGCATGGGTGACAGATCTCACTGTAGCAGCACTGAGCCAGGGGACACCGAAGATAGAGGCAACTCCTCCCAAGAACACCAAAAGGAGGAGGTCCAGATGGAAACCAGAGCCCTTGACCATTTTTCTCTCAGGCTTACTCACGATCAGTCTGGATGGTAAGGAAAAGGTGTGAGTAGCTACACCAAAGTTCTGACAACCAAAATCCTTGCATGAATCTTCACTGTATCTTAAATTATAGTAACATTTTACAATATTCCTGTTTTTACTGTATTTTTGATTAAATGAATGCAATGACGGTGAGCATAATAGACTTCTTTAAAAAATTTTGTAATTGTATCTTCATCTGTTTCTTCTGGCTGTTTTCTTTATACTGAAGATCTTCTAGCACAGGGGTGTCAAACTGGAGGGCCGGAGCCCTGCAGAGTTTAGATGCAACCCCAATTAAACACACCTGATCCAGCTAATCAAGTCCTTCAGGCTTATTTGAAAACTACATGGTTTGGGTGTTAGAGCAAGGTTGGAACAAAACTCTGTAGGGCTGTGACCCTCCAGGAACTGAATTTGACACCCCTGGTGTAAGGGATGGGTCAACAGTGTAATTACGCATGTAATTACATAAATTAATTAAAGATGTAATTACATGAAGGTATTTTTTTTATATATAAGTACAATGTAAAAACATGTATGTATAAGTGCATTGTATCAAATGATTAATTTAAATGTAAGTGTATAGTAGTTAACGCCACCTAATATAAAGTGGGACCGTTCCGTGTAAATGAACACATTCACAAAAATGCTTCACTGATTCAACTTGGTTATGTAATTTTTTTTTAAATTGTGTATGAATGTACCTGTTCAAATTTGATCATTTGATACTGTTACTCTGCTTAAGATTAGAGTGACAGCATATTGCAAAAATATATCCAGTGTAACCACTTATATGCCACCTCAACAACACCATATAGGAAACGACAATCGAAATACCTTGTTTTGTTTTTTTACATTCACAATTGAAAGCAGTTATAAATAGCAAGACAATAAAATATAATTATATTTTCAGCTTCAGTTGTTTGCGGTATGCTATCTCTTCATCATTCTCTCTATTTCTTTTTTAACTTGATGGATGGAATGAGAATTCAGAGCTCCGGGTCATAGGGATGGCTGAACCTGACGTGTCATTTTTTCTACTTGTTAGACAATAGCGAGCATGTGTCCTCGGGATGTCTTTTTTAAATGATTATTTAAAAAAGTCATACTTTAATGAAAACATTTCCAAATCTTATTTTAGATGTAGTAAAAGTGCATTCTATGCCAGAATGGCTTCTAATAATTAGCCCAGCTGCTGGATTTCATAAGCGTGGTGAAGGACAGTCTACTACCTCTGTGGAGTTGCAGTATTTCTTTTCTTTGTTTTATACCGCAGGGATTCGGTACATCAAACAATGTCTATATTAAACTCAAACCACACTCTATTTCTTTCTATCTCTTCATGTTTCTGATTGATACACCCATTCCTCACAAAGATTTCACGCCCCAAAGAGTCTAAATGGGTCTGCTCCCATGGCAAACAAATCAATTGTTATAGACTTTAAAGTTGCTGGTCTTGAAAATTGTTTGAATACCTTTGAAGAACCAGAGAAAGATTCTCTAATCCAGCCATTTTTGGCACGTTGGATTGATATCGACGAGCAGACCCCACAATACTTGAAAAGATGTGACACATTTATCTTACAGCTCCATAAACTGAAAATTGCTACATACTGGACTGAACCATATGTTTTTAATGATATGTGAAACATGGTCCTTCGCTTCAATTTTGTTTTGCTTCAACAAAACTGATACACTTGGTTTGGGTATTATCAGGCTTTTCTGTTTTCATGTGTTTTGCTTGATTCATACAGTATGAGGAATATATCACTCAGTGGAATTTCTCATGAGGTTGTAATGAAGCTTCATGATTAATTAGTCACCTGCTGTGGTTTTGTTTTAATGGTGCATCCTCCAGCATTTTAAACAAAGGAAATTAATCTGAGCTTTAAAACACCTTGCGTTTGCACATTATAATTCCTTTGTTATTAAATCATTAGATTGTGGAGTGTAACAAGCTTCTTCCGCAGACTAAATTCGGTTGTATTATTTCCCCAGACATACAACCATGAGAGATTCATCATCGAGCTGAAATTTCATCACCAGACCCCTCTTTGATATATTACTGGATCTATCCAATTGCGTGTTTGTGTGTTCAAGCAGAGAGATAATCATTTGAAGGTAAATATGTTTATTATAACTTGTCTGTCATGAGGATTCAGTGCAAGGCAAGATCAATATGAGTATGTGGGTGTTGCATGACATTAGTATGCTGGATATTTGGAGTCTGCTGTCTATTGCTCTCATAGCACCAGTCACTTTCTCTTTTCTCTAACAGCCATTCAAGTGTATCACGACTTCATGAGTGACAAGTCATTCTTCTTTTATGCTAATCGTGACTCGTGTGTCTCCATCTGCATGTGTCACATGAATGCGTGTCAACTGAGCAGTCCAAAACATTGAAAAGGTGATCATGCAGGAAAACAGGTTTTTCCCCTCCACAATTAATAAATGCAATCAGACGGAAAATATGATACTGTAAATAATTATTTTCATCCAAAATACTATCATTTAAAAATATAGCCCAGCTAAGAAGGTTGAACTGAACTACTGTATCTTTAATAAGATTTTAAATGACTAGATATTAGGTAGTTATTTAGATTTCGTTTATTTAAAATGTGAGGATAACTTTAGAATTCAAAGTTATAAGAATGGATTTCAGTTAGACAGTCATATTGTCTAATTGAAACTCTGTCAGGTCATTGTCAATACAGTTGATAACTCTGATGGTGCCAATTTCCTTTGTATAAAACTACAGAGCTGGTTTGTTTGAGGTGCCGAACATCTCGCCTGAAAATAGACAAGAGTAGACAGCTGTAGTCAGTTGGAGGAATGAAAAAGGAACAGTCAAGACGGACAGTTCACTTCTAATAGTGGAGAAGCTATTGTACCTATGAGATCAAAAGCAGATATCACATGATTCACCCTCATATGCTTCTATTGCTAATAAATTGGACATAATTTAAATTTGGTGGCTTTTATATAAAAATAAATATGATGAACAAGGCACCTGGTTATTTCATTTAATCTTTCCCCCAAAGATGTGTCATGTGATTTAGATTTTTTAGAAATACGACAACAATAACCTATCCCATACACACTCTCAGAAAAAAATAAATAAATAAAGTACAAAAGCTGTCACTGGGGCTGTCACATTTGTACCTAAAGACTGCATATTAGTACCTTAAAGTTACATATTTGTAATTAAATTAACATATTATTACTTTTTGAAAAAGTAAGGCCTTAGTGACAGCTTTTGTACCTTTTTTTCTGAGATTGTGTATCAAAAATTAGAGTGTTTGGGAATATTCACAAATAATTTACACACAAACTTTCTGTCAGCTGAGCTTTTTGATCTAAATTACTTACTCGGAGTGCCCGTTGAGATTTTAACTTACTTTAACAACACATTCACATGTTTGCTAAAAACCTGGTTTACGCTAATCAGCATCTGGCACAGCCACGTCGCCATTACAAGAGTTTCCTGGCATGACATTAGAGCAAGTCAGACCACACAATTCCGGCGTGCATCTTGCGTATATCACCCGTGATCAGTTCTGCCCAAATTGTACTTATCTCAAACGAGCCTGATGTCATGCTCGAGGGCTTGTGTTTTTTATAAAGATCACAACAAATAACAATACATGTGAAATAAGCCTTTCCTGCAACACCACACACCTGCAGATTTGAAGTTTGTGTTATTTGTATTGCAGTAAGAGGTCAGGCTTGTCTATTAGTCATAAGTCTTCACATCATGCAGATTCTCAGGCTGGAGTTCAGGTAACTTGAACTTTCAAGTGCAGAAAAAAATGCAAATTTCAGTGAATGCACAGACTCTTGTGTTTGTATATACATGAATAGTAGTCAGTGACTGGTTTTATTCAGAATTGCTATGGATGATGGTAAATATTAGGAAATATCAGACTTCTGACAGCCACCACTGATCAATCAGAAGCAGTTATTCCAGATAATATCTAATATGTAATTTAATAATATATTATAAATGATATAATGTAGTTTAGATATAGTCTAGCAACTCTTCTGAAGGCTGAATTGTAACTGGTAGAGTATCTTTATTAGGTTACAAGATTTTGTTTGAATAAAGTGTGAGGATCACTTCAAGACTTTAATAATAATAATTTAATAATTTGATAAGCATTTGGATGCCTGTCCAGTCAATTTGGAAATCACTTCACTATTACAGTTGAACACAGATGGCACTGTTTTATTTTAACTCGTGAAACACAGATATGACCCAGGGGTAATTACAAATATTGATATTATGTAAATGAGATGGGAAAAAAATTAAAATTAATTCTGGGAATTATTTCCCTATTTACAAGACAATTGCTCACCAGACAAACTCGTGCTTTCATTATTGCAGGTCCAAAGAAGAGGGCCAGCAGCCTTTAATAACAAGGGCTTATTATTGTCCTTAATGGTCTTGACACTGGAGAGCGTAACATCTCCATAAAATGAAGGAATCTCTACAGAGCAAGGACAGTAGCTCATAAAGGCTGAGATCACACATGAAAGAACACCTCAGTCCTTTGTTGAAGACTGAAAGAATTATGCAGTCAGTGGAATTCTTATCTACATAATCGTTGCCAATGTGTGTCCTTTGGGGGCAGCATTTCTAATTTTACTGGCATTGACAGAGGAATTCCTCAAGGTTCCTCTCTCGGGCCATTACTTTTTTCGATATTTATTAATGATTTACCACGTAGCTGCACTGATTGCAATATTCAACTTTATGCTGATGACACGGTCATTTATTGTTCCAAACCTAATATTCATGACATCAGCATTACATTACAAAAGGGTTTTGATTCAGTCCAGCGGTGGCTATTGTCTAATAAGCTTCTACTCAATAAATCCAAATCATATTTAATGCTTTTTCAAAAGAAGCCGAATTCTTCATTTGAAAATTTATTAAAAATTAAATTTCTTGATCAAACTCCCATTAAACTCACTAGGCAGGTCAAGTATCTTGGCCTTTGGCTTGATTCTGATTTTTCTTTTAGTACTCATGTACATAATATTACTAATAAGCTTAACTGCTCACTTAGAATCTTATACCAATCAATTAATTGTTTTAATTTTTCAGTGAGAAAAAGAATTGTTTCTCAACTTCTATTGCCAATCTTGGACTATGCCGACATTATATATCAAAATACTACAGTTTCTTGCCTTCAGTCTTTAAATACTGTTTACAATAGCCTGTGTAGATTTATCCTTCGCTGCCCCTACAGAACACACCACTGTGAAATGTACCATCAACTGTCTTGGCTGACCCTACCACATAGAAGGCGTTTTCATTGGTTACAATTTATTTTTAAATGTATTTATATGGACTATCCTTCCTATTTAAAACAATATCTAATTCCATTTAATTCATTTTATAACTTGCGTCATAATAATCAAATTTATTTTTTTATTCCTCAAATCAATAAAGAAATAGGAAGATATGCATTTCAATATAAAGCACCGTATGAGTGGAATAATCTTCCAATTTCTATTCGTTCTTTGACTTCTTTTTCATTGTTTAAAAATGCCATTGTTCAATATCTTCAGAATACATGTAATTGTTTTTAATAATTTTTTTTTCTTTTTTTTTTTTAATCTTTTTTCTCTGTGCTGGCATTATTGGTGGTCACTTCTGTATTATTGCTCTACAGTGATTGTCATTTATAGAGATGTTATCTTTGAATGTGATTAATTGAAAACTGAAATTTTATTTTATTTTTTTTTTTTTTTTTAAGTATGGTGTATTAATTCTTACATTTATGTCTGCATTTGTGTTTACTGGTGTCTAGATGTGTGTTTTGGTACATATATATTACATGTGTTTATTCTGTTGTGGGAAGT
>JAUZSZ010000114.1:11185240-11201555 GCA_034780575.1 Labeobarbus marequensis | reverse complement strand
ACAAAATGCAGTTTTTAAATGATGATTTCATTTATTAAGGGAAAAAAGCTGTCCAAACCTACCTGGCCCTACGTGAATAAAGGCCT
The DNA here is from genome assembly GCA_034780575.1 of Labeobarbus marequensis. Classification (NCBI taxonomy): domain Eukaryota; kingdom Metazoa; phylum Chordata; class Actinopteri; order Cypriniformes; family Cyprinidae; genus Labeobarbus; species Labeobarbus marequensis. The sequence goes on along the minus strand of JAUZSZ010000114.1, from coordinate 11,201,469 downwards.
CCTGTAGTGAATCCATGCATTTTTTTGCAGGGAAAAAATTGTTTATTACGTTTGAGGTATGGATATTTATCATACAAAAACGCATGGATTCATTACAGGAGGCCTTTATCCACCCCCCCACCCCAGAGAGGGTGCACTTTATTTAATATATTTTGGACTGTTGACAAAAAGCACCTGCTTATCCCCATTGTAAGGCTTGGAGGGGCCAGGACAATTTTTAATATAACTCCAATTGGATTAGTCTGTAAGAAGAAAGTCATATACACCTAGGATGCCTCGTGGGTGAGTAAAATGTTTTTGAGTAAACCTTTAATGAGAATTGTATGAGCTTTGAATAATATCAGTCTTTAAATGCAAGGTATTTAAAGTGTACCTGAAGTATCCTTGAAATAGTTCCACTTTAGCACAATCAAATCTAGCTTGAGCGACGAATGGAGCTCCAGCATAGTTCAGGCAGACCACGGCATGCCTGCAACATCAGCTGACACTCAGCTGGTCATAACTCCTCTGACTACAATTAATAAGATATATAAGTTCTTCCGTACTCACACTTTCCATAGTCTGTCGCACAGACATGCACTTACCCTCCTCCATCCCCAACTCCTCCTTATGCAGATACATGATCACTTAACTGCTTGCCACAGAGATATCATCTGTCCAGCTCATTGCTATATTGTCCAAATTTATTCACAGTACTGTATTACTCTACTTGGAATATACAACTGTTGCATATAAAATATCTGGCAATTGCTTAGGCTTTGGGGGGTTGGGGGGTTCAAACATCAGCAAGGTTTGCCTGTGGATAGATCAGAACTGAAGCCTTTAGAGTGAAGCCTGCCACCAAATATAAAGTTCAGGGCCTCTACAATATTCTTACTCAAACAGAGTGGTCCTGACTGAACTATATTTCAGTATAATTTTAGTTTAGTTAAGTAATTTTAGTTTTTCCTCAAAATTAAAGTGCATAAATTGCAGGGTATTTTTATTAAGTACATAAATATTTAAATGTATTTGTAGTATACTTATCATGAAATACATTTATTTCAAATATATTTTACTATATTTATTTTTCACTTGGGAATGGATGAATGAATGTATGAATGAACAATAAACCAAGAAACAAATAAATAAATAAAATCAAAAAGGTTTGCATTGTTTCCTAATAATTTGACTGGAGTGGTTGTTATTTAAGCAAATTTATGCTAAATAAATAAAACCTCTTCTTGAGTTTCTTCCCCTCCATAATGTCTCCACATTGAATACCATTAACACATTAAAATTATTTCTTAAATGAAAAACTGTTCCCTTAACATCAATTAATGCAGTACAGACCCATTAATGTGAGCTAGGTGTAGTCAGGGCTCATCCGTTAGGCATCCCGTTTCCCCTGACGATGTGTTCCTTTTCTTGCTGACACTGATGTAGATTGGGAGCCCATGACACTTTCTTGGCATGATAGAGATGCTGTCTCTCAGCAAAACCTCATCACTCTTCCTGTTTAACACTGACCTGATACAACTGTTTGTCTGGGGCCAAGACAGCATGAGCAAACAGAGCACCTCTGCTCAGCACCTTCCCCAGCTGAGGTTTCTGACTGTAATGAACTTGTGTGATAAAATAGGATAAAGATAATGAGCAAGCCATATAATAAAGAGATAACGAGCAGACAATATAAAACACCGTATAGAAGTAATTTTCACGCGCAACAGACAATCGCGCATATTTTTTCTTGCCAACGATGTTATGAAAGCTGCTCTCATTTTTAATCCATGAAACATGACTCATGTGAACAATTGAAGTGGGAGTCGAGTGTCCCAATCCCAATGATGGATTCTGCCGTTTAATGGCGCAACACACCTCCGAAGCTCTAATTCCAATTATCTGGCATCCTTCCAGATCCGATGAGACAAGGCGTATTCGCAAATAGCTGATTGAAAACAATCTGGGATTTAATCTACAGGGCTATCACTGCCATGATCAGTAATTACTACTGGCTGTCAATTTACCACCCACTCGCGGAAGACCTGGGAAGAACAGTACTGAAACTCTCTCCATCTGTACTCATGCATTTCACAAACACACTTGCATACTTTCGACGTTCGCACTGTTCATTTGTCTCAATTGCCCGGGTGTGTCAAGTATGCTCATTTAAATGAGACACTGCAACAGCAGAAGCAGATGGAAAATGTATGGCTTACCTCGTCAATTTCAGGCATCCAAAAATTATGCTAACATCAGTTTTTGCCAAATTTGCAGGGAGGAGAGTTTCGGATATTATCTCTGTTTTTGCTCTAAATGAGATTATACAGCAAACAGACCAGCCTCTATGAATAAACTTTTGCGGTATAGTAAATCGAGCATAAAAAGCAACAGTACGAGAGCGTTTTTAGCCACAAACATCAAGGCTAAACTAAGGTCAGCCAAAACATGTGCTGGCATGACCAAAAAAAAAACCTGGATATTTAGCAATTAGAAACGTTTTTCCAGCTATTTTAGCTCAGGTTATGTTAAGGGCAGATCTACTATGAGGACTGCATGAAAAGATATGTTTACTACTAAAAGTCAGGGACAAGGCCATTCCTCTTGTTTGCCGCAGAGAGGGAGAATTGATTTACTGACATTGACAGCTGTATTACTGCTTTTAATTATAGCTACAGTAGAGAGTCCAGGTACGATCTACCAATCACAGACACGGCGAATGAGGTTATTTGTTCTACCATAACCTGACACCGTGATTAATTTGACAATTGTTCTCAGTGTCTAGTGTAACTACAGTTCGAGGTAGATAAGAATGTTATTGAGGATGATTATATGGCTCTGACCCTTTGAGGCAAGAGCATACTGTACATATTAAGAGCTTCAATCTCTCTTCTTCTCTTAATCTTCACTCCTCGTCACAATAAGTCATACGGAGAGCCTGACCTTTGTGAAGTACCTGAAGAGCACCTCCAGCAGGATATATGGGCAGGTAGGATCGCAGTGTGATGTAAAACATCTAGAACATTAGACAAATGTGCTTCGTTATCTTTCTTGATGAATGTGTTTTGCCAAATATTTTGTATCTTGTCTAATGGATTTAAACAGCCATTAAGGCCTGTTCAAGCCAAGAAAAATGACTATGAAGATAACTGTAAGGATAACTATGTTACTTAGCATCCACACCAGTAAAATAAAATTCTGTTTATTATAAGCATACGCTGTGATTACACCATCTGCCACTTTAAATCCTCAAGCTTATGGATTCTGATTGCTATTAAATGTTTAGCTTTCATCAGCTGGAAAAAAATAGTTCTGAAAGTTATTACAACGATATCGTTCCTCCATAGCGTAATAGTTGCAGCTTTCTATTCTCATGGAATTACAATGATCATTAAAACTTCATAGTTTTGATCATTTACAGCTATCATATATTTATCATCCTTTGTGTGAACAGCTCTTTAAAGATGGTAATTCTTAAATTTTTCTCTGTTGGCCAATTAGATAGTTGTGTCAGTTTCGCAAGTAAATAACTTTGAATCAGTTTCTTTCCACCAGTCTGAATCAGTAAAGTCGTACCCTGCATTCGGATATGCCTATACTTACATAGTAGGTGAAAAACAGTATGTGAAAAGAGTTGTATTAATAAATAGTATTAAACAGTGTTGGGGAAAGTTACTTTTAAAAGTAACGTATTACAATATTGCGTTACTCCCTGAAAAAGTAACTAATCGCGTTACTTGGTTACTTATTTTGGAAAGTTACTTTTACGTTACTTTTTCTCATCTGGGCTGGGCTTGCTTGTTTGTTCTTAATAATAAAAAAGCTGAAATGAATACGCCTCAGGCTGAAGGAAATGTGAATTCACATCTGTACAGTAGAGGATGCAGGAGAAGTAGTTTAACGCTCTTCAGCTATAAAAAAGTTTTTTTTATGTTTATCTAAAGTCATTTTTGCTTACTAGTATGGTTGAATTGGATTATTGAAGGGCAGCAGCAAAGACATTCGTTAATAAATAGGATTAAATACATAAAGGATTGATGTTGATAGCCTAGTGGTTAGTGCGTCGACATATAGCACAACTGCTCACGGCGACCCGAGTTCGATTCCCGTCTTGAGGTCTTTTGCCGATCCTGCCCCCCTCTCTTCACCCATTACTTTCCTGTCTGCTCTCAACCGTCCTATCTAATAAAAAAAGGTGTAAAAAGCCCTAAAAAAAGATACATAAAGGATATTTATGTTAATTAACATATTTAATTAGCCTATTGAAGGTTAGCTTTTAGTTTAATTTTTTTCTATAGAATAGTTTGTGGTTTCTTATATTACACCTCTTATTTTATTATATGCACAAATTGTGGTGGTTGTGGAGAAAAAGCATATCTGGAGCATAGTGAATATTAATGGCTTATACTCAAATAAGCTTCAGATCCTTCACATGCACTTTTGTTTAAATTTACAATTAGGATCTAGCATTATTCATCACTTTGCCTCTGCCTTAGCTGTGCTGCACGGTCCCGCCCCGTATGCTTACCAATCAATGTGTAAATTATAGGAAGTTGTCTCCACAGGGAACAGGATTGGTGAGGTACAGTAGCCACAGTGAAGGAGACAGTAAGGGCATTTAGTCCATTAATCATGACGCTGCAGACATTTACATGTTGTTGGCGGTCTATGAAAAAACTCCACACTGAAGGAAGCATTGACAAGTGTCCTTAGACAGGAGTTACTTTCTGTGCCTAGTAACAATTGGTGAGTCTTTCCTTTCATTCCTATGACAAAATAATACAGAACACCATTACAGACTTGAATTACTTGCTTGTTGATGAAAACTGAACGGCAAATTTCAGGCGTAATCTTTCATCTGCTCAGACTAAGACAAATCAGTCACAACACAGCTCAGGTTGTGGTAATCACAGCTGAAGAACTGAAAAGCAATTATCCCAGCTAATTTGCATCAGAACAACACACTTAAAGGAATGAAGTTTCAGAACAACCCATGCAAAAGAACACAGCAGACTTGATGGGGCTTCTTTATCTCTCTTAAGCATTTAGCTCTACCATTCTTCAAAGTGTCTGCCTCAGCATTGAAGAGCAGTGTGAGTTTGAGTTTGGTTTTATTGCAGATGTTAAAGGGATAGTTCAGCCAAAAATGAAATATCTGTCATCATTTATTCACACTAAGGTCGTTCCAAACCTGTATGATTTCGTTTCTTCCATGGAAATGATGGGATAAGAAGGGGAGAGCGAGGTGAAATAAAAAAAATTTCACTACTGCTTCACTAAAAAAAGTTTAGGAACAATTTCTTATTACATGCATATTATATTGTTTATTACTACTTAGAAAGCACATATTAATGCTTTATTCTGCATGACCATACAGTATTTTATCCTATTATTCTGCACGACCATACAGTATTTTATCCTATTATTCTGCACGACCATACAGTATTTTATCCTACCCCATACCTAAACTTAACAACTATCTTCCTAACTTTTAATAACAAGCAAATAGGAGTTTATTGAGGCAAAAGTTGTTGTTAATAGTTCCCAAACTAAAGTCTTTTCTTTTTTCCTTTTTTCTTCTCATTGTGATTATTTTGGCTGAAAATAAAATTTAAAAAATGATAAAAAATTGTAAACAGCGTCCTTAAAAAAGGAAAATGATCAAAGCTCTGCCAGTGAAAAGCCATTTTTAAGCAATAAAGACACTCAGATATTGAATCTACAGATTTATTTCCTAATGTATGTGATTATTTATTTCCTAAGAATAATAATAATGATTGGGGAAATCATTGTAAGTCTAAAAAATCTCATTGCTGTATGAGTTGTATGGCTCAAGGTGTTGGAACATGTGCAGTAATCACTTGGCCAAAGAGATAATTCAGGATTATGATCAGTCAGAATCTTATTACATTTGGAATTTGTCATTGGGATGCATCCGCCTTCTTGTTAATAGATGTCATGCTGCTGTAATGGACAACAAAGTTAAATGGTGTTGTTTGACTTTTCTCCAGGCGATTGGGTAGACAGACAGAAGAGAGAAATAGTGTGAAAGAAAGGCCTCCTTTTCTCATAGCAGTGCGACGACTGAACCCTGTTTGAAATGAGGGCCACAGTTTGATGGCTATCAGTGAGATGGAAAAGCACCGCTGAGCTAGCTTCCCTCTGAGAGTATTAAGAAATAAATTGTGTCTGTCATGTCAATGGGAATAATATTAGTCATGACATTACATTAGCCTGCTGATGAAAATAGAAGCAGATGTACTTTCCAGTTCAAACGGAGCAGGAACGAGATTCGCCAAATTTTTTATGCATTCATGAATACTCCATTGTCCCCTCTGCGCTATTGAACATAATAATCATATGTGCTAATCAATAACAAGGCAAATGGTTATAAAAAAAATAATACAGAATTTGATATGACATTGTGTTCTGTAACAACAGAGGACTTTTTATTATCAAGTTCACAGTTTAAGAAAGTATAAGCATTGTTTTGAGCCGCCTAAATTATTATCCCAGTAAAGCCAATGAAATAATAGTCAGAAATATCACATTTTTTTAAATGGAACAGTTCACTGAACACTAAATCTGTTTTATGGTTTTTATCATATTTGATACATTAGGCTTATAGTATGATACAGTGAGAATCTGGAGCTCAATCTGAGGCCCAAACTGACCAAAAATGTGTATTTTGGATATTCAAATGTTGTAATTTGTATTGACTACCTGGTATTAAATTCTGGTAGACTGTAATGTAAATCAATGAGATTTTTATTACAGTATAGCAGACTACTTACATAAAACAGATATAAATATCAATTGTCACTCTATATCTCCCAGTAATATTACTTAGCAAGATAATATTTAAATGCTGTAAATTAGTGTTGTGATCAAAGCTCTGTACGTTTTTATTGTGGGCAGTGCTAGGTAGATTACTTACAAAATGTGGTCCGTAATTGATTCCAAATTACATGACAAAAATGTCATCTGTAATGTAGTCCATTAAGGATTACCTTACTGATTAATACACATTTAAGACAATATAATCAGTCTACTTTTAGATTACTTTTGATCTAACTCATTTTTCACACTGATTTAAACAGGATATTCTTAAATAGGTTAATCTTGTAATCTTGTACGATAATAGTGAAATAAAAAAAGAAAAAAAAGAAAACGTATTCCATTCATTGTTATTAATGTCATGAAGTGCATTAAATATTAAACAAGTGCATCTCAACCTGGGGTTTCGTGAAGGAACTGCAGCGGGTTTGCGAGTGTAATGAAAAGCTAATAATGAATTAAATCATAAAAATGTAAAATGTATTGTAACCAACGATAAATCATTTTAAAATAACACCAATCAAAATAAAACACTTACTAAAAAAATAAATTAATATTTTATTTGTTTACCTGCACATCACGTGACCATTAATTAATGTCAGAGAAACGTTAACATGCGAATGTGTTACTTAATATTACTTTATTACCTTAAAAACTCTGGGAGACTTGAAGTAAATATATTAGGTGAAAAAGTTTAAAAGATGAAAAAGAAGAATTAGAGAGAATCAATAAATTATTAATAATTTTTTGCTATTGTGTGAATAATATGTGATCAGGTAATAAGTAAAAAACTATTTTAAAATGTAATATAATCTAATTACAAGTACCTAATTTAAGGAACCTGATTATGTAATCAAGATTACATGTAATCAGTTACTATCCAGCACTGATTGTGGGGGGCAAAACATACACAGTATAATACAATGAGGATTGAGAGACCTTCCTCAAAAGCCTGATGTATATTTGATACTATTTTAACATGATTTCTGTAAAAAATAAATAAATAAATAACATGGATAATCAAGTAAAGCTAAGCTGTCTGACTTCAGTAAATTAAGGTGGACATTTTTAGAATGATACTATAAAGCCTTTTACCTTTTATCAATCAGAGGCCAGAAGACATGCAGAACATTGTGCTTGGCAGGTTTATCAACAAAGCTTTGATCATGTTGATAATTTAGAGGGCTTAGAAATTCATGTATCAAATATGATACAGTAGGCTTTAGGGTTAAACTATATAACAGCAGTATTTTTAGATGTAACAGCCTCTAAAACACATCTGAGACAGCTGAACTCATGATCCCATTACATACAAATGTTGGTAGCCTAGAGCCGCGTCTGCTAGTTTGTAAAGAGCAGCCGGTCTATGTGAAGAGGAGGATTTGCTTTGTAAACTAGATTTAGTTGATTTTCCTGTTGTTTGTTTTTCTCTCTGGGGATAGATGCTTTGCTCATTAGCTTGAACACATTGCTTGTAATGGAAGCTAATGGTTTATGCTTATGGAGAAATCACCAAGTGCTGCTATGATGATGTGTGATGTTTGTTTTATGGAAATCAAATAGTAGGATAAATCGAAGTCTTCATGCATAGACGCCAACATTCAACCAGAGCACACAATACAGCTGTGCATTGTTCTATCATTTGGATCATTTCTCTGCACGACAAAGTTGTTTATCCAGATAAAACTAGGCAGGCCTTTGAAATATTTTACTTACTTAACTACATACATAGAAAATTAAATACCCAATCTGAGCACTGAAGGTAATCATCCACACTGACCCCATACATTTCTGGAATACTATAAATAACCTCACCAGAGAATTTGTACAAACACCCAAAGAAAAACAAATCTACATGAATAGTCCTCAGTGCATTGAAGTATGAAATCTGTAATTAAATATTTAATCAGGGATTCCCAATGCGGAAATATCAGGTATTTTGATGAAGCTTGGCTAAAGCATTGGCTACATCATTAGCTTTTATTGTGCTTTCCTGATAGCGCCACGGCCCTGTTTAATAATCATTATAGGCCATAAAGAGAAATGGTGCAGGGAATGTTTCATTAAGACTGTAATCCCAGGATACAGAAGCGTCAGTCGGTCGGGTGACGACACGTTGCTGTGCTGCTGATACAGCAAGATGTCAGAAAAGAGCCATTTGGCCCCATCCAGAGCTGCTCCAGTTTAGCATAAAACATTAAGAGAGAATAGACCAGGATTTCATCATCACCAAATTAAATCACTTGTTTGAAAACAACATTCAAAAGATCAGCCATTCTGAACAATATAAGGATTGAAGATGAACATCAAACTAAATTCATATAGCAAAAATTTAAAGTGGGCCTTTTTTTCACCACAGGTTTGTGTGGGGTATTGTTATGAATAAAAAAAAAATAAAAAAAATTAAAATGTGTTAGATGAAGCTGAAAATACTACACTACTTGGAAGCTAAAAACAAATTTGACATAAATAAACAAATTAATGTTTACAATATAAATTGACAGTAATAAAGGGATGCAGACATGAAGAATGTTTTTAATAATGTGCACTCCGATTATAGAAATTAATACAGATTATTCACAAAATAGCTATATTATGATTTTATTATGAATACAATAATTACAAATATAATGGAAAAGACTGAATAAAGGTAATAAAGACAAAAAGTAAAGCAAGTCTCCAAACTGAGCCCCCAAAAGGATCATGTCTATCTGCAGAGCGCTGTGATTGGCTGAGATCAGCTATCTTCCCTGAGGGCTACACCTCATACACACACCTTAAGGAGCCGTCTCTTCACTGGAGGTGGAAATGAGCCGGACTTAAGATGCTCCTGGTGTCGGTCTCTCAGGACAACTAGGCAGAGAGTCGGGGAATAATGTCTGTAGTACTGCTGCACAAAAGAACATGGTAGTGCACGGTTTAATGTACTTTAACTAATTAAGCCACCAGCTGGATATTATCATTTTATTCAGTCATTTCAGAGTTTCATTTCATTGCATAAATGACTATAGTATAACACAAAAATTTTGTGAATAAATTGTTGTTACCATATCAGTTCACCGTGTTGTTTTGTCCTTGTGTTATATATGCTTTATATGCTAGTGTTCTCCTAAACATTCAGTTTTTCTCCTCCATGAAAACAAACCAAGAATACTGATGACTCATCCTGCACTACACAGATTTTCATCCAATCAAATGCTCTCTAGAATGAGAATGTCACTTCCCTAATACCATGACTAGCAAGAAGAAAATCATGATTCATAGCTGTGATATAACTGAAGCCTATTAGCTATTTTAAAAAATAAAAAGACAAGCCCCTCAATATATCGTGCCCAAACTTCCTTTTTGAATATGATATATAAAGCTGAACTCATCAAGCCCTTTATCGAGGTGTTTTAAAGGTGAAGTGTATCATTTGTGCTTCTAGTAACACCTTACAAAATTTAAAAGAGAATGACTATTTTCAATGGCAAGATGCAATTAGCATTCTGAAAATTCCCACAAGAATCCATTAACGTCAGTCAAAGTTACATGATCTATGATGAAGCTTAGAGGACCTGACGGGCTGGAATCAACTCAAGTAATGTTCAATGACATTTGGACCGAGTAAGTTGATTATCTTTTTGAGCTGTAGTATCAGCATTCCTCCATCATGGAGGAGAAAGTGAGATAAATAAAACACAGTAGATTACTTTACCAATGGTCAGATGGACAAGAAGAAGGGTATAGTAAATATGTATTGGACAATTTGGAGAAAGTAAACTGTTCAACCACCAAACTGATCTAGAGATTTACAAGGTGTCTTTATATTTCGCCCTGCATAGGTTTACTGCTACATGATGTTGTCTCATGAATGCTTACAATGGAGGTTGAAAGATTGGTGTGTGGTCCTTTTAGATATCTCTGCAGGCAATCCCCAGTCCACTCAGCCAGCTGTCAAGGTGAGACAGTTTTACATGTTGAAGCTCCAATGCCCTTGTCCAATTTCACTTTGCAGTGAATCTGGGCTGAACACGCCAATCCTCATATTACCAAACAAATTAAATCAGCGAACTGGGAGGAGAAGCGGGGGGAGATCCTGTCAGACGCACAACAGCCTCTCCTCCCAGCCTGCCAGGAGATCAGGGCACTCTGAGAAGAGCTTGGTTAATTGGTTTAGAAGTGAAGTGTTTCTGACAAGCACCCGAAGACAGTGGAACTGCAGAGAATGATCCCAGGAGAAGCGCTGGGAAAGTTCAGGTAATGAAGCTAATACTTCAGCAGAGGTTCATTTCAGAGAAGCTTTGCAGTGCATCGTTTAGCCTCACCAAACAAAATGACATCTTATGTACCCTCTGCAACCAGCTGGTCAGTGAAACCAAACTGTGGTTCTTGGTTCAGAAAGAATGTTACTGCAAGGGAACCTCAAATATTAACGTCTTAACTCCACATTTGAGCTCTAAGGACAAATTACAGACCAGACTAATGGGGTCAAAATGGCCAGGGCCTGCCTCCAATACCTGGAAACAAGCCAATTGAGATGTAAAATTGAATATATAAGGGAAAAGAGTTACCCTGACAGTGTGTCTACACTGAACGCGGGTGGCGCGACAAAATACTATAACTTAGAACCCATTATAATCAGTGATGCTGTCTACACTGGATGGGGCGCAACTGTAAACTGATGCCTCTTTCTATTTTCGTTCTATGATTTGCAACAGTCGCATTGCTCCGTCCAGTCACAGTGTTGACAAACTTTAGCTGTTGCGGCGCGGCACGACAACTGTCGCGTCCGGTGTAGTCCTGCCTTCTTGAAGAGTTTAGTTTGAACACTAATTAAAGGAATTTATCATTTGTGCTCTCCAAAATGGCATCAGGGTGCCTCGGAGGAGAAGAATTGTTCAATAAAGTTATATTTCTTTTCTTTGCACACATAAAGTATTCTCGTAGCTTCATAAAATTACGGTTGAACCACTTCTGTCACATAACTATTTTAACGATGTCCTTAACGTTTCTGTGCCTTGATCGTGGTAGGACCCTTGCTGTCTATGGAGGGTCAGAAAGCTCACGGATTTCATCCAAAATATCTTAACTGTAGAATTTTTAGATTTCTTGGATGTAGCCATCTGATAATAAAGGCTTGTACAAGAGTGCTATGGTCATTTTGAAGTTTTCTTTTGATGGACTGTAATAAACCCTAGATCATAGAGCACCTTGACAGCACCTGGACCCAGAGATGCACTCTCTATAATTGGACTTTGTTTGAAGATATCTTAATTTGTGTTCCGACGGTGAATGGAGGTCTTGCGGGTTTGGAACAGCATGAAGGTGAGTAATTAATGACAGAATTTTCATTTTTGGTGAGCTATCCCTTTAAACACATCTACAGCCAGCTAATCTAGGTCTTTAGGGTTACTAGAAACTCACTGGCAGGTGTATTGCAGCAGGTTAAAGCTGAACTCTGTAGGAAGGTGGCCCTCCAGGAGCACCCCTGGTACAGACAGAACAGAGTTCCTCATTAATCTCCTTGTATTTACAACTTTTTGTCTTGTTTTTGGATATCTTTCAAGAGGAGTCCTCCAAATCACAGGACCATATCCCATCCTCGATCAGCTCAACTGTTCCTGGTACAGCATGTGGCACTCCTTCAAATGACTTTTACCTGGTAACGCGCCACAGAGCATCACCTTGAAAACTTTTGCCATTAATTTGTAACAGCAGAATATAGTGGTTGCTCAACTGTATGAGAATTTTGCTATTCAGCAAAAACAATCCCAATTCAATCCTGTGTAGAGGCGTTAAATGACGTTTTCTTCGGTTCAAGGCACACTCGTTTAGATTGAGGATAAGGCTCACTCAGGATGCTGTAATTTGTCTAGGGTGTGAAAAAAAAGGTAATGTTTGTGGTTTATAGGTGACACATCCTCCGGACACATTTGCTCATGTCAGCTTAAGTGTTTAGTACCCACACATTTTATCGTAAGCCTGCAGCTGTCAGCTCATAATGGAAAGCAAGGTCACAATCTGTAAGACACTTCAAAATTCATTTATTTGGATATTGTGATTTCACACCAATGACTGAAAGGGATCTGTAACTGTCTGGTTGAATTCAAAAATAATTGGACTTGAGTAAAACCAAACCAAACCTTGAGTAAAACCAACTCCAACTGTTTTTTGCTGGAATTATATATGACACCCTATGGCATGAATGATTATATAGTCATAAAAAAAATCACAGACATACTTCCACATTCTAAAATTTGGCCAAATTAGTCCACCAATATATTATCAAATTAATTTCATACATCACAGCAAAAAAAAAAAAATTCAGTGGGTAAAAATGCAGAAATAAGCCTTTTTGTCTGGCTTTTTTATTTTTTATAATTTAAATAATATTTTTTACTAAAATAACTCAATTTTCCATTAAAACAAACTTCTCTCTGGTGATGTATGCTGAACTTCTCCAAATATTTAGTCTGTTTAAACCACATCCTGACTCCATCTAATCAACAACCGATGGATTGAAGTCTCTGCCCTGCATTTCTTTCTTTCGATAACCTGTTTTTTTCGAATGTACGTCACAATACAGAAGAAAAGATTTGTTGCTAATTATGCTCTATCACATGTACGTGGTGACAAATTTTTGAACTTTTAAATGCTGGCAATGTCAGGCCACTAAAACAGCAAAATTTGAACACGCCAGTGTTTACGTTAAAATCATCTTCTGAATGAGTTACTTATAGTAACTGCAATTAAACTTAAAAAAAACATCTAAACACTTCAGCTGTAAGGTTAATAATTGAACAATGAAGTCAAATAATATTACTCAATATTAATTTTTGACTCATGAACATCACTCAAAATTTCAGCAGATAGAGGAGGTCATGAAGGAAGATTTTCTACTCTCCATCAATGTGCTGGCAGAAGAAACTATGGTTTGTTTGTCCTCCATGTGTCTGCCAATCACAGCTGTCCCTGAGGGTTTCCATCAATCAGTTTGCCCACATCCTCCTGCTATCAGTCTAGACATCAACGGGCAATGCGGCAGGGGGCGGGGGCTTCTGAGCCACAGCAAGAACCTGACACATCTCTCACATTCAGAGTTAAATATGGCAGCTCTTTCATGTTCAGACAGTGCAGTTGTACATCAGCCCCCAGGACTGTTTGGTGGCAAAGGACCTCAAAAGGAGGACAAAGGTGGGAGCGTACGGTCCCTGACTGATGTTAGAAAGGGGCTGGAGAGAGATCAGAGAAAGGAGGATAAGCACCTGCGCTGTGCAAGCATACAGGTAGAAGCGATGGTTTATGGGATTGAAGCCAGCGCTGACAGCATGTGTAACTCGAAGATGGCACTCGGTGAGATATACTGACAGGGTGTAATAAAGAAGGGAAAGGAGACTGAGATCTGACCTGCCCAAATGGCTCCACGACATGCTCTCACTCAGGTCCTCTCTTGTACTTCAGACAATCAGCAAGAGACAAGGTTAGAGTTCTTCAATCAACCACCCACAAAGAGGCACGTCACATTTAACCACGCAGGGCTACCATTCTTATGAAAACACAACAGCACTTGTTTTTCCTTGAAAAAGAGCATTTTATTCAAACAAAATGCATATTTACATTGCAGAGGTAATGATCCATAGGCTGGCACAATATTCTGTACCTTTACAAAAGAGGGGAATGTATACAAAAATGCGTTTAGTTGTATCAGTGAGATACAAATGTTTTGGGACACTCCTAAAAAGGCAAAGTTGAAAAACTGAGCTGTAACAACTGTATGTGCTATGATTAACTAAAAATGAGCTAAATATAGAGCTACCCCTGTCTTAAGGCTCACAGGTCTTTGCCTTTCCAGAGTATTTTGCAAAAAAAAAAAAAAAAAAATCTATGGTTGACAGTAACATGACGGCTTTAAATTGCACAAACCTGTAGAAAAGTACACAGCAATTAAGGGATGCAATGTCATTTTTACATGATGTACAAGGGTAAAAAAAAAAAATGCCCACATATAACTTTAAATTATGACATACTGACACGTAACAACATGCTGAACATTGCTGAGTGTTGATTCATGTAAATTAGACTAATAAATTTAAAAGGCTGCCGTCAGTCAGAGAGAATGGCGGAGGCGTAAAAGGAGAGCTTGATGGCAGTTGCATAAAATCTGCTGGGATAGCTGCTGCGCCCTCTTCCAGTGTGGAGCCAAAAAAAAGGCTGCGGAAACAGTATTTTCTTAAAGGCTGTCTTGTACCGTCACACTTTAGCAAACACGACAGTCTCAACAAAAGCACCTTACCAAGCTCATCAGTTTAACAATAGTCCCTTCTCCAACCAAACAAAGCTGCTTTTAATTGCTGCATGTATCTCTTACCTGTGAATAACAGTGAATACTAAAGATCTTACGTACTATCCTGTTCTTTTTTTAAATTACACATTCTTTTTTAAATTACAGTTTGTGCATTATTATATAACCCCTTCCAACTGTTAACTCAGCATGATGTTTTTTTAAACTCATGGGACAAATTCATCAACTCTGACATTCACTTTCACAGTATTGCATTTCTCAGTGATCTGCCAAAGTTTGTTTCTTTACATGCCTGTCTACAACCAAGGGTGCCAGGCGGGGTCCATGCGGCACAGGTTGTCCAAGCTGTTGGCAGCTGCCACTAGCGTGTTTACTTTACTCTCACCACCCTCGAACTGGGCCAAGTTGTGGAGGCGGGTCATGATGGCGGTCACAGCTTTCTGGACCAGCGACACCAGCTGTTGGTTGTCCATGTTCTCAGGTTGTCCAGCTGGGGACAGAGGCATGGACGTGTCCTCTTGCGTCTTCTTATGCCAAGCGATGATCTCATCCCTAAGAACTGCTTTCAAGATGCCATCGACCTGATTGAGAGGAGACACAGATTTAGAGTGGGTCAAGAGCCCTGGAGACTGAAAGTGCAGAGTCTCATTTGTCATTATTCTTGTTCTTCATAAAGCGTACCTTGAAGTTAGGCTGAGCAAAGCAGCGTGCTACTGCTATCATGGAAGCCGTGAGGGGTCCGGATACGCCGATTGTGGTCAGGAACTCTGAGATGTTGGGGGTCAGCCTGAACGGGACGGGCCGGTTGGCATCCAAATCACCAGTGGCATCATTAATATCAAAGCGGAAGTACGATACATTGAGTTTTCCAGTGTCCTGTTGGGGGAAAAACACAACAGGATGGTGCTAACTAATTCAACTTTGAAAATCTGACCTTGTCATTCAGAAACTACAGTATGCAGACATATCAAACTTTAAGAGAGGGAGTATCATGTGGCGCCAAGTTGTTAGTTTCCATTCAGAGAAACAAAGCAAAATCAAATTTGGGAAAGGAGCCTGTTTGCTCATGTGGGACTCAAGTGGGACCAACATCAGACAACAGCTAATCTATAGCACTCTGGGAAAACTG
>JAUZSZ010000114.1:10962399-10974362 GCA_034780575.1 Labeobarbus marequensis | reverse complement strand
ACAGGTGTGTGTCCATATCTTCTGACAGCCTCCACCCAGCCTTCTCCACACCCTGTAAATAAATACAAACACACACACACCAGCAAATACCCACTTACTCACACACTTTGTTGAAACAACTACTTTACAAATGAACACCCTACATTAATTGTGACCCTGGACCACAAAACGAGTTTTAAATAGCACAGGTATATTTGTAGCAATAGCCAAAAATACATTGTATGGGTCAAAATTATCAGGGTTTTTTTAATGCCCAAAATCATTAGGATATTAAGTAAAGGTCATACTGTAAATATATCAAAACTTAATTTGAGATTAGTAATAGCCTATGCATTGCTAAGAACTTAATTTGGAGAACTTAGAAGGCGATTATTTATTTATTTTTTTTCACGTTCCAGATTTTCAAATAGTTGTATCTCGGGCAAATATTGTCCTATCCTAACAAACCATACAATCAAGGCGGTGTATACATCTCAATTTAAAAAAAAATGGACCCTTATGACTGGTTTTGTGGTCAAGGGTCACAACTAGCTAAGCATTTTAACACATTTAATAAAGACGTATATCACCTATTTCATCTTGCCGGTTTCACTATGAAAATAACTTCATATTGCATGCGATTAAGTATGTATAAAAATGAGATCATAGATCATTTCAGTGCAAGTTTTGTTTGTAATTGGCCGAAATTAAAGAATTATTTTCCAAGCAGCTGTTAAATAAAATATGTATTTTCACATAAAACACTGAGGGGCCGGCTATATTCAGAATACTATATAATGTGCAGTACACACTGTGTAACACCTCCTATTTTGAAAAAATACTATGAGAAACAATAGCCATTATGTAACAATAGTTTTGAAACATTGTTTCAACAATGACCTCATCATGTTGCAAGTGAGTAGCACCCTTTATCATCTTGTAAATAAAAAGTTATTTTGCTTTTTTTTAATTCAGTGTAATGTAATCATATTTAAACATCTGGCAGGCTAATCAAATTATTGGGTTGGAATTTATTTGTTACACAGGAAATGGAATGTTATCAAGTTGATCACATTGCATCATGGGATATGGTGTTCCAATCCAAGCAGTGTGCACTAGGTGTGCTGTAGGTATGACATAACCTAAAGAGTTATCATTTTAGCTTCTCAGGTTTTACTGTCCCTAAATCAGGTTTTTGGTTAAAAGCCTGAAATAAAGTCTGTGGTTAACATTCAAAATATGTTCATGTTTTATTCTTTGACCTAAAACACACCAGTAATACCACCTTATGATTTTTCAAAAGCTTTTAATTATTATTATTATTTTTTAAAGTCTTTAAAAAGCTAGATGCTAAAAGCCAATGGAAAAACGTATTTGGGTTTTTCTCAAGGGAACTAAGGTGATGTTAACTTCCAGAATGGCCTACAAAAATTTGTCATCGCTACAGAACTCTATACAGACTTACAGAGTGTGGCTAAACAATTAAACAGTTAAAAATTAAAGCAGATTTTATTCTCAACTTGTTAACTGCAACTTTCTCATAGGCATTTCATAACTTTTTACTTTACACATCCACACTTTTCCTCATTAACAGTTTCTTAATAGTAATTGATGTGGTTTGCAATTGGTAAAATGTCCTTGTACTAATAATTATGTACTCACTGTAGTAGTATTGTAGAAGATTTTTGGTCCTGTTATTTATTCAATAAGGAGTGACTAAATAAAATAACAGCATTTGCTCACACCAAATTCTACAAAGGCTCACCTCATGTTTTGTGCTGTCCTCATGCATGTAACTCAAACAGAGAAGGCCCTGCACTAGAAGTTGATACAAGGCAAAGTGTGTGCAAAGCCCTCTGCTGGACATTATCCAGAAACGCAACCTCAAATTGAACTTAAGACACACAGTGGCCAATCGTGAACACAACACCTTATGAAGAATACAAATGGAATCTCAAAATGACTTTTTATTGCACAGCTATTTTTTTCATAATTAAATAGATATAAATATGTTTATATAATTAATAAATTCTGCAGTTATATTAGTAAATATATAGTGTAAGGCATTTCTGTTGTTGCTGAACATAATTGGCACTTATTTATTGTTGTATAGCCTACTAATAAGAGTGCAACATATAAATACAGTTATAAAACATAAATTTAGCCTAATACAACCAGTTCTTTGCACTGTTGTCCAACTGTGTGTGGATCAGGACGAGGGAAGCTCCATCTCTGAGGACACACGCACAGGATGTCCAAGGTGCTCCTCTGGCAACAAAATCACTGATGCTGGAGTTTTACTCAACACACTCATTCAGCATCAGGATATTGTTCCCAGCTGGCAACAGATGCACGCATATACACATACCCATCAGGCCTGAGGGTGGCGAGGAGCAAACATGCAGCTGGTACTTCAATCAGACGCCTGCAAGAAAGCACAGGGAGCTTCGGGTTTCTTTATCGGGCATTTCGTACACTTGTCATGGTTTTGCTCAAAGCTTCTGAAACTGAAGACCTAACAGCTAGCATTAAAATGAGCAGCTAAAAGCAGCACTGAGACAGAGAAACTGGAACAGAGGTTTTAAGGTATTATTGCTAAAACAAATCCTTACAGTATATAAATTTCTAAAGAGTCTATGATATAAAATATTATAAATACCAATACAGCTCCTTGTGATATAAATGAAATGATCAGACACAAGAAAGCATGAAACTAAAGTTCTCAGATAAGTTCTCATCTGGGATTATGTTTCACTCTCTCTGTAAAAGCCACTTCTCTGTCTTAGCCTTAATTTTTCATAAATCACTGAAGGGAATGTGCTCACCCTGAACTATGGCAACAGACCTTGTAGGGGTCCCGAAGCCTAGCATGCTACCAAAAATGTAGGAGGTTCACTATTTTAAGTGGGTTTGTGTTGATCTTCCCACCAACTGAGTGGTAACACTTTACAAAAAAGGGGCCCAGAACCTCACGCTATCCTTTTACACATGAAGAGCAGAATCATCATATCCCTCAAACAGATGATAAGTGACACCAAACAATCCATGAGAGCTGTGTAATTGGATGCCTTTGGGCTTATTCTGAGCATGCAAATCAGAGCCAGTGGCGTGGAGAGTTACATGCCCCACTACAACAGCAACTCCATTCGTCTGGTGCCCCACTGCATTCTGGGTAGGGGACAAAAATGAAACGTCAGCCTTGGCTGTCGTAACCTTTTTTGGAAACATTGGGAAGTGCCGTGTACAGCAGCTCTGGTGTACAGACGGCCTGAATAGTGTGAGTAATTCAAGATGGATTTGTAAACACAAATATATTACCACCTTCTGCTTAAATTAAAACTGTGCCGTACATTGCATCATTAATTTATGTGTTCTCAGCCAAAGGACCTGGCAGTGAATTTGAAACAGTATAAATATCACCATAATAACTGCCTTCTTTTTTCAGTTTCAGCTCAGCATGTTATCTTCGAATCCCATTATTTTATTTAAAATGTTAAAAATTTAAACATTTAAATATTATTTAACCCTTTAACTGTCACCCCCATTTTTGAACATAGACGTGAACGTGCACTATCCAAACTTAAATGGTTATAATTCATGAACGGATACATTTTGTAATTTGATATTGAAGTACCATTTCCATGATATATAATTTATGATGATTTCTAAAGCGTGAAAAAGGCAAGAAAAAAAGACTTTTTGTGACATTAATAAAAAATGCTGATGATCCAAATGCTGTGGATTTATTTATTCAGTCTTAGACCTTTCCAGCGATATATAGATTGTCATGATTAGATTAGGATTTATTTGTAATCTAGTGAAGTGAATTTAGGCGTCAATCTGAGGGAACGGGTGACAGTTAAGAGGTTAAAATAAAACTATTTTATTGTATACATATTTATTATGCTATTTAATGTAAATGATTTAATAGTAAATAAACTTTCTATTAATATTTATGCAAACACCACACATAAAGTTCCAGTAGATGATATCTTTGTTTAGTATAATCAATATGGTATTATCGTTTTTGTTAATAAAACAAAATCTAAATCCTTTTTAAAGTTCAAGTAATTTTGTTATTATTATTAATATGTAAATATGTCTGTATGGTTTTTATTAAGTTTTTAGTTTATTTAGTTTTAGTTATTTTATTGCTTCAACTTAAACTAAACAAAAATGAGAAATGTTTGGAAGGTTTTTTATTATTATTATTTATTATTTTAAGTAATTATTTTTATAGTAGTATTAGTTAACAGTAGTGACCCTGATCTAAGGATGAGTTGATTTGCTACTTGGTGTGAACTACTGGACAGTCTAAACTAGAGTGGTAGGAAGTTGGCAGTTAGCCAGAGATGCAACAGGGAGGCCAGTTAGGGCTAATTCCACTCTAACTATTTACAGTCCTCTTGGTGTGAGATGACTGAGGCTACAAAACCTGCTACAAAATTCACTATATTTTTTCCAAATCCTTTAAAAAAACAGTAGTTTGAAGGGGATGTTGGTCGTTTGCCATTTAAGTAATGTATATCAAATGTCATTACCTTACTATTCAAAGCTGTATACATTGTGCAGCGCGAGTCCCCCTAGTGGATCCTGAGGTGAAGTGTCTTCACGTGTGGCTCAAAGATTAACATTAACCTTGACAGTGGATTGAGAATACAAACTATTTTAGATTATTACCATTTAGCTACCAAGGAGACTGCACAAGAATCTGATGTGATTCTGAGAATTAAATTAACTGAAATATTATTTTGAAGATGCTCAAAGCTCTTCACATGATGCCAGAGTTTTAACAATATGATTTTAATAGTTATATTTTATTGAAGAGTTATATTAAGATCAAGGACAGTACTAAACAGATCAATATTAAGTTTTACAGAGAACATATCAAAGTGTAACACTCTTAGTCAGTTGTCGGCTTTACATCCTTAATCTAATCTTGTATAGTAGCTATATATGGGCAGGGATGTTCAGTAGATTTCTCTATATGCTGTGTCACTATAATTTAAAAATAAAAAAAGCTCTTTCAGTCTCGGCAGTCTGCCTGTCTTTGCTTTGCAGTCATGGATCAGGTTTACAGGTCCTGTGGGTGAAAGGACATACCAAGAAAATATATTTTTTAAAATTGAAATTCCACAAATCAGTTTATTTGGAAAGACTTATACAATATGTATATATGCTTAGCTGCTTTTATGCAAAAAGAAATTATATATGCCCAAGAAATTAGATAAGAGGAGAACTCAGAAAACATCTGCTAAAGAAACAGAACATCAATTATTTTGGAAGGCACCCAGAAATCATTAAAATCATCTGGATCTTACTACTTTATCTTGCTGTGAGTTTGATTAATAGCTTTCATTAAGCATGTTAACTCATATTACTACATGTAATACTAATCAGATCTTTAGTTTCATTTAGTCTGTTGTGTAGTGTGATATAGGAAGGTATGGCAATAAACACATTTTAACAATATTTTATTATTAAAAATAGGCTATTAATTTTACTAAATATTAAACCGATATTTTAATTACAGATAAAAATGAATCCTATATAATAACTTTTATTCAATGTTGATATTGAGTCTAAAGTGTTAGATCACACATCTGCAACCTTTGCCCTATAATCTCTAATACTAGTATGTTTTACTCACTAGGACTTTCTATTTTCCCCTCTTCTCCGTGTTTACAAGATAGAGTTGATGCAAAGAAAAATGTCACCTGTTTTGAGTCTGGCAGATGTCTCACTTACATGAGCACTAAAACTGCCAGATGAGATCTGTACCAGGCTGAGAACATGTATGTCATCTCAAAACAGAGAAAGGTAATGTAATGCTATAAAAATGCCATGCCAGATTTGTATCCAATGTCATGGATGTATGCTGCCATTCTGCTAAGTGTGAAGTCCATCCAAGGGACACTGTCATACTCATAAAACCAGAGCCAGGCCTGTGGTGGCTCAGGGAAACCCCAAAGGTACTGTACAAGCAGAGGGACAGTCACAGAGTCGTAATGCAACTGGCTTTTCTCATTTTCAGCAGCACAAAACCAACTGCTCACTGGCTTTGTTGGATAAAAAGTCTGTGAGATCCACAGTGTGAAGTGTCCAACTCTGTGGCTTGATACATAAGTGCTGTTACACAACTGATCCAAGTCTTGGTGATCTCATTGTGCAGGTCCAGGACTCTCTCTGGCCTCTTGCCAGTTTTACAGGCCCCCAAGGGGCATATCAACGATCAGCGCAAGGGGAATTCGCAGCCTGGCAAGATAGGCTGCTCAATTAGCGCCTTGGTGTATTTCACAGACATGGAAGTGGAGCAGTCCATGGCCACATCACTCACGTGCAGGGGGAACGGTGGGATAGGAGAGACAGGTGTTGCGTAAGACATCATTTCATCTGCGTGTAAATCAGACGGTGAGGAAGAATGCCCAAATGTGCTCCAAATGTGTTTGTTTTGTGGGTGCCTTCAGATTTACGGCTAATGATGTGATCTGGGCCGAGGTCACCTCAGAGTGTCCATACATGCACACACAAACATTCCAACCTACACACACACACACTTGGTGTTGAGTGATTGATGCTAGGTAAGAGGAGGGGCGGGAACTGAAATTGAGGCGGCCGTCTTGGCTAAATCTGAGAGTCCCATCGGCATGCTTCCATCACAGCTGGTCAGCTGGAAATAGATAGAGATGCAACTAAACCTGAGAGACGGGGAACAGCGCAATCTGTGTCCTTGCTTATGAAAAACACAATCAGCTTAATTAGGGACAGCTTTTGACAGGTATTCCCATCCACAGAGTCACTCATGCCTAAAGCTCTGACGACAATGCCGTTGGCGGATCAAGAGCAATGGATGATACATCAAACAAGTTGTAAATCTATCAAGAGAGGCTTAGTGAGAAATCTCAGTCTGTTACTGAGAACCTTGGCGTGGAAAAAAAGTGTCTCAAAATAAAACAGGGCGTGTTTCAGACATGTAATGATTTAAATACAGTAATTGCAACACATTGCTCACTTATCAGCTTATTAATCATTTCTTTTAACTACCCCCTGACAAACTTAACAAGTATTAATAAAAATAATCATGGGAATAAAACAAATAGATGGGAAATTGATGCATGAAATGGAAAGGATATATCAAAATTGGAAAGGATATCTCACAAAAATGAAAATGCTGTCATCATTTACCCGTTCACCATTTACCACCTTACCATTTCCAAACCAGTAGGACTTATTAAACAAAAGAGAGGATATTGAACAACTGCTTTTGTGCATACAATGAAAGTGTATGGGGACCAAAACATTTGATCCCACTGACTTTCATTTTATTAAACTAGCTAAATAAATAAACTTCTTTTCTAAATATCTAATTTTGAGTACGTAATATCTCATTTTCATTTTGAAAGGCACCCATTAAGGTATAAGAGGACCATAAAGAATCTTCATTATTTTTAAATGGACCTTTGATATGACAAATACATCTGTGTGTCAAAATGCATACAAAAATAATTATAAAAGAAAACGATGTTTTAAATCACACTGCAGGACATTTCATTTTTCCAGAAGTATTTCCTAAAAGCATCAACTACCTACCTACACATAAAAAAAACATGCAAAACCTTTACTTTTAGGTACAACACCTTATTTACACAAAAAAAGTTTATAGTAGTACTTTAACGGTACAAATTACTAAGGTGCCTAAAATGCACTTTATAAGGGTATGTAAGGTATACAAAGTGCTGTTGTACCCATAAAGGTACAATTTTGCCCATTTTCTCTTAGCTCAACATGTTCAGTTATTTAAAAGAGGTGCCGTACATTCAATAAAAGAGGGAATAAACACTCACCAGCAATAAACAAGCACCTTTACATTATGGTTTAAACACACTCTATTGGTCCAAAAGCAGCAAAAACAATGCCCTTGTCATGAAATACACATTTACATAGTCATTAATGCTGTTCTTAAAACAAGACTCAAAGAAAAGCAAGATATTTAATATTTTCTACTATTTGTTAAATATACCAAATAATGGTATATTCTAAATCACATTAACTCACCAGGTCAAATCTCTTCTCTGTCCGTTTAAAAAAAAACTTCTAATATCATAAGGCTCCACACACTCTTCCATGCACCTGATGTAACATATAAACAAAGACAAAGCAAACAGTGTTATTGAGAATATGAAAAGTCCAGCCCCGATCCCCACAAATCCCTGTCACTCGGGAAACATGGCCTTCCTGCAAACAAGAGGTAGTATGGAGCAGGACAAGGCCACAGGGGCAGGTAGTGGGCTGGAAGGATGTTTTTGTCATTGCTTTGGCCCCTGGTTGGCAGCAACAAAGGCAGGCAGACGTCCATCCTCAGGAAAAGAGCCTGCGGAGGAAGTGAAGCTGACGTCACAGTCCGCCTGCTGTAGATCAGCACGTGCGCAAAGACAAAGCTATCGGTAGAGTCACATAAACACAAAAGCAGGTGGACTTCATCTCATTGTGCTTCAATACTGTGATCGGGCCTTCTGCCTTTGATCTGTGAGGAAAATAAACATACTTTTCTGAGCAAAATTCTCCACAGAAACTATTTCACGACTATACAGCTATTAAATCATATTGTGTAGTCACATGTCCAATGAACAGTGAAGCAATAACAGGATGTTTACAAAGATATTCACTTTAAGTGAGTGAAACGTAATGGCTGAACCAAATATAACCTGCTGATATTAGCAACACATCACCTTTATTATAAATCATAAGATTTGTGTTTGTTTAAGCCAGTAGATTGTGAGGTGCTTTACTCGAGTAACAATTACAATGGGATGTACTTCTGTGTAGAGGACAGGTCAGGTGGTGTAAAGGACACAGCTGCAGCTGACAAACAAACACTGGTGGTTTTTGACATCATGTAGTGATGGTCAGACTGCAGGTTTTGCTGTTATAATCAGCGAAGATACTGCTGCAAGTAGAGGCCTCGGATTTTCCTCAGATCTGTTGAGAAATGGCTATCACAGACATTTTGGCTGCTTCTGATATTTCAACTGCCATCAACGCATGTAAAGGTAAAGTGTGAATGATACTCCAATGAACAATACTTCAGATTCACCTCTGTGATTATTAGTATGAGAGTTGTTTGTTTTTTTAGTCAGAAAAACTGTATTTTGTAAGAATATTCCTTAAGTTTTCTTTTTAATTTGATTCTTGCAGCAAAGGATTCTTTCAGCCCAAAGACATTTTTTGCAACAGTAGGCTTGTCAAAGAAGTCTCCCCTTGAGATAGAGAAGGTCTTTAAAATGTTGGACCAGGACAAGAGTGGGTTCATTGAACAGGATGAGCTACAGTTGAGTAAATTGCCTAAATACTTTTTTCATATAATGTTTATGAGTCAGCTAGAGTGACTGAAAAACTGAGTTGCACAATCCTGTGTGATATGTTAGGGATTGTGTAGTCATTCAGAAGGTCAATACGTTTTTTACATGGGCATGAAATATTGATTTGAGTTTACTGTTCTCTTATCTTAAAGCATTTCAATAAGAAAAAGAAAATGCATTACAATGTATACAGTAACAAGACGGACAATATTACAATAATGTTACTTGTTCTCTGACCTCATTTTCAATGCAATTGATAATTAATGCACAAAATGGCAGCAGTTGTGTTTGTAAAAGAAAAAAGAGACATAAAAGTAGTAATAATCACACTGATATACAGAATTGCCATAGAAAAAAATAGGAAATATCACACAGCCGATGTTCACTGTAATAAATGAATGTGACCTTTTTATTCCATGATTGCACAAAACGTTTCAACCAAATAATCTCTACATGTTCACTTATTACATTGTGACTTTTTTTCTAGGTTGTTTCTGCAGAACTTCTCTAAAGGGGCTCGTGCACTAACAGCAGCTGAAACCAAGGCCTTCCTCAAGGCTGGAGACATGGATGGGGATGAGAAGATCGGCTGGGAAGGTTGGTATCTAAAATACTCAGATATTTTATAAATAAGATAAGTGATGTATAAATGTAAGAAATTAATCTACATCTCCTCATTTCCTGTAGAATTTTCAGCCCTCGTTAATGCTTCCTGAGACCAACTGTGACTGTCAAACATGGCAAAGTAAAATGACGAGCTTTGCCACTGGGGTCTTGTCACTCAGTAGTTTTCAAAGCTGAATTGTTCAGGACTGTGCTCTGTCTTCTATGTTTTACTGTAATGTTATTATTTGAACTTAGAAAATCTACAAGAGAAAGGAACACAAAATAAAAAGTTGTCAACAATATTTTTTGCATCTATATTGTGTATATTTTATTCATTTATTTATTTAGTGAGTTTTATAATTCAAACAAAATCTGCTTTCCAGCTGTTGGATTAAACAAGCTAACACATTAAAAATAGAATGATGTGTGAAGTACTGCAATGTTTGTAATCACTGAAGTAGAAAGTTTGTATTGTTTTGCATACTTTTTGACATTTTATGCACTGGTCATCACAATGCTGAATACACATAGGACTAATAATTCAGCTATTGAGTGAAATAGCCTCTGTTAGAGATAAAAAGCTTAAGTGTTTTATCATATTTGCCAGTAATCTGAAACGTTTGCTCCTGCTCAAATCTCCAGCTGTCCCAGAATCTGCTTAACATCGTCTTACTGCATGTATAGAATATACATATGGTACAGAGACTGTAAATGGGTTGACACCCCCCTCCCCTTCCACACCATGAAAAAAACACATAAAACAATATTCTTACATGTATACCAAGTGAAAATATCTTAAATGGAATTAAATAATAATTTGCAATGAATAATAAAGAATCCTCACACGATAACAAGTCATAAAATCCTACTGCCTTTACTGTACAAAACTTCATAAATAAAATAATTAATAGACTGCAAAATAGCAGTTTCAGTTTATCCAGCAGGATCTTGTGTGACTCTCTCTAAAGGGATTCCTGTTTGACCCCAAAAAATGATTTCAAATGATCATAGTACAAGGCTGAAATGGGCAAAATATAAGAATTATGGTACAAAGAATTACTTTACATGTAAATGCATTGCACACTTTTTCATGCAACAACATGCAGAGTGTGCACTAGGATGTCCCACCTACGTTTCCCATAAGGACTCAGAGCATCCCCTTTTCAAAAAGATAAAAATAGAGCTATATAACTAGTGGACACATTTTTGTTTGAAACTTTACCCAACCTAAGCAAATGGTGTCTGTTACAACCTCAGAGACAAAAGTATAAAAGCCAGGCCCATGGGTGCTTGAGTAGTCGTCACACATCTGTGGAACAGTTGCCAGCGCAGCACAAAGGTGAGTTTACCAGAGACACCTTGAGGATCTTACACCAGGGGTCGATGAATTTCTCTAATCACCATGGAATATAATTAACGAGAAATGGAGGAATAAAATAAGGATGTGAATGGACTTGCAGCAGGACTGAAAATGCGAAAGTACATCTCTTCAATTAACCAAACCAAGGACCATACTTTCTACTTGCTTTCTTGAGTTTTTGGATGAGCTTGCAATGATTGTCAATTTTTTAATGACTTTTTTGGTGTTTTTCATTTGGCAATCTCACATGAGCTCACAAAAATCATATCGTAACAGTAGGAGGAAGTTTAACTCTAATGGGAGAATTGTATGAGAATTATTTGAAATGACACCAAATGTTAATGTGATGTCGAAATTCAATGTCAGAAGCCTTTATGCATCTTAATGCATCATCATCATCTTGTTTGCGTCTAATTTCCAGATAAATCAAAATGGCATTTGCTGGAATTCTCAAGGACGAGGATGTGGCTGCAGCCCTTAAGGATTGCGCTGGTAAGACACATCTGCTATAACTCACCACAGAAAAACAATAGACTATTGTTTAATTTGCTGATTTATAAATATGGATTCTGTTTTATGTGATTCTAGCTGCTGACTCCTTCAACTACAAGAACTTTTTTGCCAAGGTCGGCCTGAGTGCAAAGACCCCCGATGACATC
>JAUZSZ010000114.1:10588871-10599042 GCA_034780575.1 Labeobarbus marequensis | reverse complement strand
ATAATTATAATGTTGCAATGCCAATGACAGTTAACTAATTTATTTATTTAGTTAGTTATTTTAATTTTATTATTATTATGATTATTATTATTATTATATTAATAGTTTTCATGATGTTGTGAATTTCCTTTTCCTTACGCTTACATGCCTTGGGTCCCTTATTAATAATATCAGTAATATGTAAAACAATAACAACAAAAATTATTATTGTTATTCAAAATATTATTTTAAACCATTTAAAAATCTAAAACGATTGATTTTAGTTTTTAGTCTTTTATTTTTGTTTTAGTTTGACAAAATAGTGTAACATTTTGGTCATTTATCAGTAATTGCCAATAATAATAATAATAATAATAATTGATGTTGTTGGTGTTCTTCTTAATAATAATAATATTATTATTATTATTTTTGGGAAATTATCATTCTATTAATATCAGTCTATATAATGTGGATGTTTCCTATATTTTTATGGCTTGAGTCCCACATTAAAAATATCAGTAATATTTCTAATAATAATAACAATAGTGATTATGTTAACAATCATAATTATTATATAAAAATAATTACAAAGATTTTAAAACTTATTTTTTGTTTGAGTTTAATTTAGGTTTATTTTGACAAAATAGTATAGAATTCTAATCAATTATTGACCATAACATGAACATAATTACAGGCCTATTGGTAACAAGCAGAATTTTAATATTGGTGCATCTCTAATTAGTATTACAAGTCTTAAAGTAAACAGCTGTGAATATTTAATGAGCAAAATGAATGGATGAATGATTAAAATGGCAAGGAGAGATTTTAGTTTTCTGCAGGGTAACTCTGCCCCCCTCTGGCCAAACACAGGCAGTGCGCTGTTTTCTCCACATTTCAGCATGTTGCTGATATCGGCTTACCGACACCACAGACACTTTGCTAGAATGTAGTTGTGTGTTTTATGTGGTGGGTGTGTCTGGGTGTGTGTGTGTGTGTTATTTTAGTTCTGTGTGTGAAATAAGACTCTTCACATCTGTGCCTGAGGGAGCGTGTGAGCTCATACCACCACAGTTACGCTCGCACATTTACAGCTGATAGTGTCTAGTTTTACCTTAAAAAGTCCATACCTTCTATCGGCCTGTATTTTGTCACATCCTGGTATCTCACACAGATTTACTGAATGACTCAGACTGCACCTGTGGTCACAGGAAACACTGTCCGCAAACAGGAAGTGCTACAATACCACTTTAATGTGGTTTAGTGTGACTCATTTAACTTACAATCACACAACAGCACAGAAACTCACACATGTATTTTAAACTCTCTGCACAAATGTGGACTGTCTAATATTAATGGTCCGTAACCAGTTATATAATTGTCTGTGGTAAACCAACGTCCAATTTCAGGCTAAACGCACAAACCAAGGCACACTCGCACTCAAAGCAGGATTTTGTGTTCTTGATTGACTTTTCTTGTTTATTTTTTTACTTGTCCTTTCATTTTAGTTTTGTTTTCTTTAGATTTTGTTGTTTTGGTTTTTAGTGTATTTTTTTTAAGAATGTTTATTCTATATTTTAGGTTAAGTATTTTAGGGTATTTTAGTAAATCAATTCATATAATTTAAATGTAGTCATTATATTTCAAATATGTTTTACATGTTTTTGTTTTAAAATATTTTTCCATTTTATTTTTTTATAGTATCTTTAGTTTTTTTAGAATATTTATTCTATATTTTAGTTTTAGTATTTTAAGGTATCTTAGTAAGTTAATATGTTAACAGGTATAATTAATTTTTTTTTTACGGTTTTAGTGTATTCAAAATTTAAACTAAAACTAGTTTTAGTCATTTCTATTTTATTTCTTCATGTCTTTGTTTTGGAGTCATGAAAACATAGTATTTTCAGTTTTTCCAGTTTCACTACCCTTCAGAAGTTTGAGGTCAGATTTTTTTTTTAAAGAAATTAATACTTATTCAGCAGTGATGCATAAATTAATCAAAAGTGACAGTAAAGAACTTAGTGTTTCATGTTTCAAAAATGTCTATATCAAATAAACTTTCTATTCATCAAAGAATCCTGAAAAAGAAATTATAATAATAAGAAACTAAGGAATATGATTAAGTAACATTTTAAAATATATTCAAATATTTCGCAATATTACTCTTAGAAAGTAAATGTTTTTGATCTAAATGTAGTTTTGGTGAGCTTAAGGGACTTAATTCAAAAACATAAAAAAATTAAAATGATTAAATTATAGTTATTATTATTATTATTATTATATAATTATATAGTTATTTTTCCACAGAAAATAAACTCTTCCCTCAATCTGTAAAAACAAAAATTATGTTTTTGCATTAATGGTGTAATTGCTGTGGGTGGATAATTCTTTATGATCCATTTCCATTCTCTTTGCATGTACCTTGTAAAAGTTTAGTAAAATGAAATATACATTTTCTCAATTAATTAGACTAGATTGTTAATTGGTTTTATCAGACTCATATTAAAGGAGTAGTTCACTTCCAGAACAAAAATTTACAGATAATGTACTCACCCCCTTGTCATCCATGATGTTCATCTCTTTTTTTCTTCAGTCGTAAAGAAATAGTTTTTTGAGGAAAACATTTCAGGAGTTCCCTCCATATAATGGACTTCTATGGTGCCCCTGAGTTTGAACTTCCAAAATGCAGTTTAAATGCAGCTTCAAAGGGCCCTAAATGATCCCAGCCAAGGAAGAAGGGTATTGTTCTAGCGAAATGATCAGTCATTTTCTAAAAAAAATTTAAAAATTATTTACTTTTTAACCTCAAACGCTTGTCTTGTGTAGCTCTGCAGTGCGCATGCGTACTCTGTGCAGTCCCGTCCGAAACATTTAGGATATGTCAAAAAACTCCCATCTCATTTTCTCATCCAACTTCAAAATCGTCCTATATCGCTTCAGAAGTACCGACCCAGTGTTTACAAAGTGAACATGCAAAGAAGGTCAAACGCTCTTTATAAAAAAAGTAAAACATCAAAGTAGGACGATTCAGGATGATTTTGAAGTTGGAGGAGAAAATGAGATGGGAGTTTTTCGACATAGAGTGTCGAATGCACAGAGTTCACACAAAGCTAGAGAAGACAAGCGTTAGAGGTTAAAAAGTAGCCTATATAAATTGTAGATTTTTTTTTTTTAAAAATGACCAATCATTTTGCTAGATAAGCCTTCTTCCTTGGCAGAGATTGTTTAGAGACATTTGAAACTGCATTTAAACTGCATTTTGGAAGTTCAAACTCGCGGGCACCGTAGAAGTCCACTATATGGAGAAAATTCCTGAAATGTTTTCTTCAAAAAACATAATTTCTTTATGACTGAAGAAAGAAAGACATGAACATCTTTGATGACAAGGGGGTGAGTACACTATCTGTAAAGTTTTGTTCTGGAAGTGAACTACTCCTTTAAGATCTGGACAAAAAAAATGTCATGTGATTGACCCAGCTTTTTGTTGAAAAACAAAATCTGTGCTTAGAAAAAAATTGATAATTGAATCTTGTCGCTCAGTCAATAAATTACCTATTTCTGTTTTTGACTGTAACACAGCACAAAACAACATACCTCCTGTCAGTGAGCCAGCCAAATGTGATGTTGCCAACAATGTCAATGACCCCTAGTATGGACATCAGGAAGGCAGCATGCTGATGACCAACACCTACATCCAGCGCGTATGGTACAAGGTACACAAACGGCAGACTGCACCCACTGGCCAGCAGCAGGAAGGAGCCTGCCAGCACCAGAAATTCAGGCATGAGCAAAAAGTGGTATTCCTGCATGGACTGAAGACAACGTTGTTTAGAGTCCACTTCTAATTTGTCATCCACAGCCTTCCCCGTAGGAACGCTGTGTGGCTTAACACCATACTCGCACTCTGAGTCTACTGGAAGAGGACAGGCCTCCTCTTCTTTTAAAATGATAGGCCGTAACAGAGCTCCACATACACACAGGTTAGACACAAAGCCCCCTAAAATAAGGAGGGCCCCTCGCCACGAGTAATGTTCAATTAGCAGATGCACTACTGGGGCCAGGATGAAGGTCCCGATGCCACTGCCAGACATGGCAATGCCATAGGCCAAAGCCTTCCTCTCATAGAAATAAATACCGACCATGGCAATAGCTGGAGTGTAGCAAAGGGCGAAGCCAAGCCCTAAAAAGTAAGAATATGAAACACAGAACAATAAATCTAGAAATATAGAAAGTATAGAATATAGGTCTGTAGGTCAATGTTTTATTCTTAGGGCTCTTACCAGTTAACACTCCCAGGGTAAGGTAAAGATATTCCAGACTGGTTGCGAAGGAGCTGAGGACTAAACCTATGGAGGCCAGGAATCCTCCTAGTATTACAGCTACACGACATGACAACCGATTCCCGATCAGGCTTCCGAGTGGAGCTGAAAAAGCAACATGTGAATAAACATATTGGGCAAATCATATTGAACAATATGAATCATATTTTAGATAATATTTACTGTAATATGGGTTTCCAATACGCGTCCACTCCTATAAATTCAATTTGGGGCCAATTTCTTTATAGACATTGATATTTGTATTCAGAGAGATGGATTAGAAGATGGATTAAATTGAACAAAAGTGACAGTAAAACTTTTACATAGTTACAAAAGATTTCTATTTTAAATAAATGCTGTTCAAAATTGATAAGAAATGTTTCTTGAGCACCACACCAGCATATTAGAATGATTTCTGAAGGATCATGTGACTCTTAAGACTGAAATAATGGTTGCTGAAAATTCAGCTTTGCCATCACAGGAATAAAATTTGAAAATGTATTTAAAAATAGAAAACAGTTCTTTTAGTATTTCACAATATTAATTGTGTTATTGTAATAGTTATAATAATTGTGTATTTAATATAAATAGTGTATTTCTGAGAATGTTTCTTAGAAAAATGCTGGAAGGAAACAAGAAGATATGAATGTGGATTTTTTTGTTCAATAAGAGGGCATAAACTTCAACAAAAACACATTTCTGGAATAAATTTACATTCACAAAAATGTCAAGTGTTATGCTCCCAACCACTAATCAAACATAATTTCGTCAGATTGTTTTGTCTGTGTTTGAAATGGCCACTAATTTTTTAATATTACATTACACATTTTGCAATATTACATTACACAATATTCATTACAAGAAATATTAATTTTTTTTTAAATTTAATTAAAAAGTCACCAGTCGTCAGTTTCCTCAGAAGTGGTGATTTTTTTATGTTGAATGCATGGGATGGAAATGCTTTATTTGGTAATCATCTTAATATTGTAATATTTGTTAAATTGTGACTATTCCAGTAATGAGCCGCTCTCTCAAACTACACGACAACATACAGTATTACATGATATGCAACTATGTGCCTCTACAGACTCCTGCATGGCCCATATCAAACATATCAGCCTTGTGATAAAAGAGAACATGTCAGCCAAACTATTGGAAAGCTTTAAATAATAACAACAACTTTTCTTACTTCTTCTTTTTTTTTTACTAGTCAGCCATCTAAAGACAGCCCTTCCTTAGCAATGTAAGTCTTAAGATTGCTGTACTGTCAACAGCACATAGCACTGGGTGTAAGGAAAGCAAACAGGCCTGTTTTTTTGGGTCAAGCTTGTGACACTGACGTGTCCTCTCAAGATGTTCGCTGTGTGTTGCTGACTTCAAGAGAATGTTTTCAGCCTCCCACAGGCTGCAGGTCTTTTTTAGTGTCTTATGCAATGGTATCGTCTCAGATGAACCAACTTTGTTACCAATTAAGAAAAGAGAATTTGTAACTGCCGGATCCCTACTTCAGACTGGGCCAATAATGATGACTGCGATACACTAATGTACAATGACTTTAGTGTCCAATATGATCATTACATACCACACAGCATGGTTGTGCAATCTACTAATGAATGGATCCATGCTGTCCCAGAGTAATCTCTTGCAAAGTGCATCTGAAACTCAACGAAGAATATGGAGATGCATCTGGAAAAGAGAAAAAGACAACTCTGATCAGACAAAGCACACACAACACACGTTTGTTGTCTTTGAAGGACCATATTGTGACACTTCAAACTAACAACAAGCTTTAAAGTCCAGTGCCATTCACAGCCAGTAACAACGAACAGCCTAGAGGATCGTGGGTGTCTATGAAGTGCTGAGACGAGGTAATGAGGCCCAAGCCTTTGCAGTGCCTGTTCTGCACCTGAACAAACAAAACTAGATCACCATGCAGGTCAGTCGGGTCAGAGCACTCAGTGTGGGTATGACAGCCAGAAACTCTCACGTCTTCCGCCACTAAGACTGACGTGTCTGGCCATCAGCCATCAAAGAAGGAGATGTCCTTCAGTCAACTGTTCCACAGACAGTAAAAAAAAACCCAGTCAGCAAAGCCAAAATACACACACATAAATAGATAAATAACACACATGTGGATGATAAGAGCTTTCAAATGGGTTAAGTGCAAAGAAGAGAATATCCATAAGATAAAGAAGAGGTTAAAAAAGGCAATTTTTTTATCCGAAGACCACCGGCTGCCCTTTAAGCTCTAAAAGTGTTTCATCATCTGGTACTTCTCTAGTTGATTATTACCACTTATCTCAACAGGACTTCAGAAATGGTCAAAAGAGTCCTTGTTTAAGAGGCAAAAGGTCACAAACCCTTTTGTTTCCACCAGCCAGCTTGCAACTTCATCCAACCAACATCATTAATGGATTTGCAGACCTGTTCTTCAGGTTCTCGCATTTCACACCTTTCCATGTCAGTCATGTACTTGAACATGTCAATTGAACAAAAAAAATAATTATACGGCGTAGTCAGTTCAGCACGTTCTTTGCCTGAGGGGTAGAGGCAAAATACTGCTAAATAGAACAGCTTGTTCAAAGCTGCATAAAAGGAAAGAATTTCTAAACATATTACAGAAAAACATCACAAGTGGGTTAACATAACCAAATAAGTAAAAACACCCAAGAGTTGCAGGCCATTAGTTGTAAAAACAACAGTGTGTTATCTATATCCATGTGTGAAGGCCTGAAAGTTGTTTACAAGTCTGTCAAATGTAACCTGATCTCAAAGGCTGCCTCAGAAACATCAGATAGCACTTGTCACTTTGTGAACCAGTGACTCATTCTAGGTAATTCTCAGCGTGGAATGAACTAAATATAGTTGTGCCTCATGCACTGTACTAAACAAATGTACTATTTAACAGGTTAAATCCATTTGAGAAACTAACCATGACGATATTTGGTACTGAACATCATGTAAAACCTTATGGTTTAACCACCTATCGCCTATCGCTAAAGTTAGCTTAAAACTGTTCTAGTTCTACACAGGTGTGTACAACAGCATACAGCTTCCAAAAAGCGTACCTTGTAACAGCTCTTGTGCAAACAGTTACCACAAAGCAGCCAGCCACGATCATCCATCCCCACCCTCCATCAGGAGGAAGGACCCCTCCTTTCTTCTTTTCCTGAGCCATGGAGTCTGTCCTTCCCACCACTTTTATTTCCCTCAAACGCCAAAACTCCCGGTCCCAAACACACGTTGCACCTCTCTGCCGCCACACTAACACCGGTCATGGAATTCCTTCTGCTGATGTGAGGCCTGGTCAGTGACTCTGCCGAGCGCAAGATAACATAGACAGCAAAACAGGCAGGAATGAGTAACGAGCTCAGCTAAAATGATTAACAGGCACAAAGGGTGATGGACATGTTCTGTAAGTACTTAGAAAATGTGACATCTTCCAGTGTTTGGGCCTCCTTTTTGCTCCTACGAATGATTCACAGTGAAAAGTGAAATGATGCATGAATGCATTCATGGGAAGTGTTTATGAGAGAGAGCCCACAGTTAAGCTGACGGGTTGCCATATTAACTTCAGACCTTGCAGTCTGCCTTCCTGACCCTTCTGACCCCTCTTTCCCAATTAAAAAGCTGCTTATTTTCCCTAAATACCATCCAGTTTTCGAAGCCATGAAGAGCTACAGTAAAAACATTCAAATGTGGCCATGTACAGTACACAATGTACACTGTCGGGATAAAATGATGCCAGTTCCCCCCCCTTCTTATTATGCAACTGAACTTGTGCTGTATAGTTTATGACTCTTCTAATCTAGATATCAGTCGACTGTGGGAACAGCACCAGTTGCACATTATTTCAATGCAGCATGAAAAACACACATCAACTCAACAGATTTCTTTGAAGATAGGATTGTCTAATTGTCTAACTGATAATTTGTGGGATTATTTACTCTCCTCTTCCTATATTTAAAGAATGCTTCGTCAGTAGCAAATAATTTTATGCGTGTTGAAAGCAACACAACCAAAAGTCCCCCATTAATATTAGTAGCCTATATTATTATTACATTTTGCACCTGCAAATCATGTCATGAATTTGCCTAATTATCAAATAGGTTACCTTAGAAGTTTTCAGAAGATTAAAAATAATCGCAAATTATTAAGTTTAGCATACATTTGGGATATATTAATATCGTTGTTGTTATTAGAGATGCATTCTTTGTCTTTAAAAGAATCGTAAGAAAATTAATAAATACTTCTAAAAATTAAGGTAAGAAAACTGAGAAAGTTTCATGTCGTGTTGTTTTTCTTTTAACAATATAAATTCACATGTGCACGTTATTCGCTTGTTAAAACCAAATGTTTGAAAAAAACACTCAAAGTGCAACAAAATAAAGGCACTTACCATTTTATAAAACGACCGCAAACACGGTCCAAACGTTCCCCATTCAACTCCTCTGCAGTCAGATGAGCCGGTCCAGACGTTTGAAACTCTTCTGCACCATTCGTTTAATTGAGTTGGTGCAGGATGTTCATCAACATCGGCTGTCGGACTCGGAACATCAAGACCAGAGTACATTTGACATGTTTGGACATGCGAGCTGTGAACCTATTTACCTTTGACTCCACTCCCCCTACACGTGAAAAGAAAATTATGCAAATAGTCTAAGCATGGCAGGGCATAAGTGTGGTTTTCCCTCTCTAGCTAGCAAAACTGGCTGCTTGGGAGTTGTCCTAGTTTCAGTTGCTGTCGATGAACAACGCCAGTTTACAAACGTGCTCAGCATAAGCAATTTATCATTTCATAAGTACTATCTATCAGGCCAAGCTGTTTTTCATTTCTGATAAATACATTTAGAAAATTGTAACAACTCAATACACGTGTAGGGATAATGTACACGATCTAAATGAAAGATTAGCTTATTGGTCCACTTTTTCAAGAAAATACCATTTTAGTCTTTCTTCAAAATATCAAGTTTAATTCAATGTGCATTTCTTGTAGTGCTGTCGAACGATTAATCGCATCCAAAATAAAAGTTTTTGTTTAGCCTACATAATGTACTGTCTATATTTATTATGCATATATATATACATTTGTGAAAATATTCAGGTCTATGGTCTACCATTTTTAATATTTTTCCTCTTGAAATTGCAATTTGTTCCCAGTAACAGTTGAATAGTTGCACTCAAAACTGGGATACTGAGTAAGAAAGTAATAAAAATATTAAATGAAAAAAAATACTAGTTTGAATGAATTGATAAGTGGATATAATGTAATGATAGATGTGTCTCTCGTTTGGGAATATGCATTAAACTGGTCTAAATGTTGATTTTTGCATGAAAAGAAATGAAACCGTAGCCACAACAGCAAAACAATTTCCATAATTAACACGTTTATTAGATATTTACAAAATAGTTTGACAAATGAAGTTAGCTTTTCACATGGTAACTCAAAACCAATATAAAAACTTCTTGGTGACATTTTTCAGCCAGTAATATGATTTCTTCATTCCCTAGGAGGTATAAGCAAATCAAGGATTTCTCTATGACCAACATCAAATGTTATATCAGAAGAAATACACTTAAAATTTGTGTAGTGATACAGTTTGAGATTCATATGATTGCCTGAACACTGAATAAACTTAAGCTAAAAGAATTTTCAGTATGGCATTACACATTCACTCAGATCACATACGTTAGACAAGTTTGTCAGGAGACTGAGGTCATTAATTAGCTAGGAAAATTAACATCTAATTATCTAAAATGAGATTTAGAAAGAGACAATTTAGCTCTAGAAAATGCTTATAATGGCGCTTCAGCATTGGTAATTTAGAACATGCTTCCTGAAAACTGGGCAACAACCATGTACAGTTTGGGACAGA
>JAUZSZ010000114.1:10497564-10508852 GCA_034780575.1 Labeobarbus marequensis | reverse complement strand
GAAAGTTCTGGCACATCCAACTGTTGATTTCATCAATGCATTGGCAGAGGGAGTCAATGGGGCTGTAGTCATTAAGGGGTAAGGCTAGGTAAATCTGGGTATCATCAGCATAGCTGTGATAGGCAATTTGGTTCTTCCTCATTTTAAAATCCTTCCGTTTCTTCTCATTCACAATGGCCTAATAATTTTATATCTTTACTGATAGGCTGTTAAACCGGTCAGGATGATCAATGAGGCAATATTTAGTCACTTACAAATTATCAGGCTTTGGCCAATAAAATTCCTCAACTAGACAAAAAAAAAAAAAAAACATAATTCCACTAAGTGTCAGTTCCAAAATACAAAGTCTGAGTAGTGCAAATTGACCATTTTGGTGGATTTTGAGCAAATACTGTGTAAAAAAAAAAAGAAGAAGAAAAAAAAAAAAGGAAATTAAGAGGTTTGCACATTCTACTTTTCTGCAGTGATATTAATGTCCTGCTGTAGTCCTGTCATTCCTCCTGTTGGCATGTCACTTGGAGCACAAAAATTATATTAACTCAGAAACCTGCTGCGTAAATAAATTACTACTCAGAGCTAAATCCTGCCCTCAAGCCTGTGAAAAGAAAATAATGAGGCGGGGAGAGAGAGAGTTGGAAAGACTGATCCTATTACCAGCTGCAGCCTGTCCTGTTGGTCACCCTCTAGTCGCCTTGCTACCTTAGCCACTTTCCCTACGGCTGCTCCATCCAGCCCCTTTTCCTGCTTATCTGCCTGCTCCTCACTAGGCTGCTAAAACATCAAAAGAAATCATTTTCTACTGCTGGAAAGACACAGTTATGGAAAAGTCGGAGGGATCAAAGAGTTCCAGGTTCTTACTTTTGTGTTTTCTGCAGATCTGCAACGTCTCCGTTCTTCCTGCTGAGGTTCATCTGAGACACCAACACTTGGTTTCTGATACTTCTCCTGCAGTTTTGCAAGATCTGAGAAGAACATAGATGCCTGAGGTTTGCTTCAGTTACAGGTGAACTGTAAAGTTTGGCCAAAGCAGCATTACCATGGTACCAGAACTTTGGTAGATGACACCAATACCAGTGAAATTTTAGTCTTCAGTATCACATAACAGTCTTCAGAAATCATTCTAAAATGCTGATTTGGTGCTCAAGAAACATTTCTTATAATCAATGTTGACAAACGTGTCACATTTTAATTTAATTGAGGATACTAAATTCTGGTACTTCTTTTTGGTAAAGAAAAGAACAGCATTTATCTGAAAAGGAAATCTTTTGTAATATTATAAATGTATTTACTGTAACTTTTGATCAATTTAATGCATCCTTGAGGAAAAGTAGTATTACTTTCATCCAAGTAAATATAGAAAATGACTAAAAGTAAAGTAGTAGTGTATATTTTAACAAAAAATAAGTCAGGTACTTTAAGTAAGCAGTAAGTAAAGAACAAAGAAATAAATTAAAAGATGTGTTTTTCATTTTCCTTGCAAATATTGCTGTTTGATTAGTAATTTAGAGATATAATTACAGAAAATAAACAGCATGTTTTATAAGTTAATACATGTCATAATATAGAAAAGAACTGAAATAGAAGTTTAAAAAATAGACATTGTCGTTTAATTAATAGTAACACATTAGATTAATATGACAAATAATAGATTACTGCTGAGACTGAAAAAAGACTGGCATCTTTTTATTCTTGTATCTACTTGGTATTGAAGTAACTATGTTTTGAATGCGCTAAACTGAATCTTGCGGACTTCTCACAGTATGTTGTCTAGCAGAGATTTATACGAATTACAATTAGAATAGACTCAGCCACCTTCAGTTATGGATTCAATCTCATTCAGTCTGGCCTCCAGCAATTCCTCCTCATCTGTCTGTGTGCAGTCTTTATTTAAGTTCACACACGTCTTCTCAATCAGCTTCTGCTCTGCCAAAAGATCTGCAAACAAAATCAATCTTACTGAGGAAAACGTAAGCCGATTTTGTTAACGCCAGTTGGTACTGCAGAAAAAAAGTGCTTAAATGAAAACACATATAGGTTACCCTGACAGCTTGTCTGGAAAGTCTGAATGTTTTCTTCTTCTATGGCATGGTTAGACTTCACCTGTGAGTGAAAAGATGTGGAATAATCCAGTATTTAAGACCTGATAACATCACAAACTGAACAAAGCTGAGAGAAAGAGTCTCACAGTCTGCAGTGGCTCAATAGATTGCTCTGTACAGCTCAAACTGTGTCCAGCCTGATCCCTCATCTCATTTGCTTCACAGAGCTTCTGCTGAAACATTTTCTTTTCTTCACTTAAAACCAAAATCTGAAGGAATAAAACAGCATTATTAAAAAACCTGTTTATCACTTTCACCACACTAACAAAAGACAAAAGCAATGATTTTTCCAACCTGTTTTTCTAACTGTTCTTTCTGCATTTGAGCCTCAGATAACTGATCTCTGAAATCAGATCGCTCTCTCTCCACTTGCTGCAAATCACAACTCATGGTCTTGATTTTATTAAGTCCATCGTTGACATGTTCTCTCAACCTACAAAAAGACCAAAAGATCAATCAGACCAGCTGATGTTCATCAAATCATTTTGCTCAGTTCCATGCTTAAGCAACTACAAATAATTAGTTGAAGAGAATGAGCAGTAAAAGAGTGCATTCAAAAAAAGTCACTGACTCAACAGAAATGAGGATGCACTCCTCAACTTATCAAAAAGTTTGAATGAAAAATGAGATCTTACTTCAAAATCTCTTGGGATTTAGTCTCTAGTTTTGCATTTTTCTGAGCCAGATCTTTCTCCATCGCAGTTATTCTCCTCTCAGCCTCATCTCTTGCCTTAGATATCTCATTCTCTACAATCATTC
Source organism: Labeobarbus marequensis (assembly GCA_034780575.1). Classification (NCBI taxonomy): domain Eukaryota; kingdom Metazoa; phylum Chordata; class Actinopteri; order Cypriniformes; family Cyprinidae; genus Labeobarbus; species Labeobarbus marequensis. The sequence continues at coordinate 10,505,994 of JAUZSZ010000114.1, read as the reverse complement.
TTACTATGTTCAGAACCTCCTCGTGCTGGTTCAGTTTGCTCAGCATTTGAATGAGTTTGTCCTGCAGAGTTTTCCAGCAATCATCTCTGGAGTCTTGCTCTTGTTCTTCTATCCTCTCCTGCTGATGTTTCAGAGCAGTCAGTTCTTCCAGGAGCTCAGAGTTACTTTTTATTTGGGCCACAACAAACTTTTGAGCTTCATAACGGCTCAGTAGGCTCTGGTGCTCTTGTGCCTGGGCATCTCGCGCATATTTAAGCTGACTGCAGAGCTCCTCCAGCTGGCACATGTTTGCTCTGGTCTGGCTGACCTCCTGCTCCAGGTCACTGATCTGTTGGCTCTTCTCATGAGATAACTCCACCATCTTCTCACATTCAGCCTCCTTTTTGTCACGAGAGAGCTGACAGACACTGAGTTCCTGACGCAAATGATCTGCATCTGTCATTAAGGATTCAACAGTTTTGGACTGACTGCAAAACTCTGCTTGATGTTGCTTAATCAAAGCTTTGGCTGCATCAAGTTCTTCTGAAAGCTCACTGGCAATCTTTGTCTGAGTGTCCAGTTCTACTTGCAGAGTTTTGAGCTTTGAGCTCATCTCATTGGCTGCCTGCTGAAGTTCTTGTAGCTCATTGGCAAGAGTTTTGTTCTCATTTGTGACTTTGTAGACCTCTGCTCTCTCCATCACCACAGTGACTTCATGTGCATGAGTCAGCTCTGCCAGGCTATCAGAGAGATCACACACTTTTTTCTCAAGTGAACAACGCTCAAGTTTAAGTTCATTCAGCTGCTCCTCTTTCATTTTCAGTTCTTGCAAAAGTTGCTGAGTTTCCTGACTTGTCATTTCCTCCCCTCTAGGTTCACCATCTTCTTTCAGCATACACTTACAGTTGTTTCTGAAATTTAGGATTTCTTCTTTGATATTATTAATTAAGGCCCTCTATACATTGGGAATGAAAGAAAAAAAAAAAAACATGAGCCATTACAGTCCAAATGTACAACTAAACGTATGTGTACCACCTCATAAAACTATTTATCTTCCCAATACACAAAAGCAGAATTCAAGAATTTTCAAAAAGCTCCTTTGAACACAGTGGTAGTTTATAGTGACCATGTCTGTCAAACTCTTAAAAAAAATTAAAAAAAAAACCCCTTAGGGGTACACAGGACTTCTACTGAATTTTCAGTGATTAACAGATTTTTGACTTTTTTAGACAAGCTGTTGTATTTTGACTCTAAAATAAGCCTACTATGAGCTACTTTTGTGGTGTTTTTAATGTCCTTTTTGGATTTTGATGCACTGGTCACTATAAACTCTAGTTGGTTATAAAGAGTTGTGACAAGATACTTTAAATTACCTTTTGTGTTCACAGAGAAAAAAAAAACAGCATACAGATTTGAAATTAAATAAGTGAAAGACAATGTTAATTTTCAGTCAGTCATGTAGATCACCACTCTTAATCAGATATTATTCCATAAGGACATACCCTAACTGAACTGGAATTGGTCAACATGCACTACCTTTCAAATATCTGGGGTCAGTATAATATTTTACATTATATAAAAAAAATTATATCTTTTTTTTTTTCCATCAAGGATGCATTCAATTGACCAAAAGTGACAGTAAAGACATTTGTGTCATAAAACATTATTCAAATAAACTATATTATTGAGAATTTCTATTATTAAATAATCTGGAAAAAAATAATGATTTTCTCTAAAATATTAAGCAGCAGAACTGTTGTCAATAATAATATTTTTGAGCAACAAATCAGCATATTAGAATGAATTCTGAAGTATCAGGTGACATTAAAATCTGGAACAATCAGGGGTTTTCCGGGTCAAACTGTTTTCCGGGGGTGGGGGGATGGGGCAGCACATGCAAAACACGCAATGACTGTGGCAACTTTAAAATTTGAAAGTATACTATGGCAAAGTTATTGCTTTCCTTATTCAAACTGATTTTTTTTTCCATGAATCAATCAGGTCAATTTTTTTGGTTGACCTGAAGAATGAAAGCTATATCATGCGCTTGTAAAATTATGAGCTATATCACCGCTTATCGACACTAGGGGTGTGACAAAATACAAATACTTGGTTCACTAGAATGAGACAATATTTTAATACTATTTTTAAGTAATTTTCAATGACAAAATATTTGTCTTTTAATTACAAAAAGTAAAACAATGCAGTTGTATTTTGAAATATTTTAACTGATCTAGGGCTGTAACTAAAGATTATTTTTGCAATTGAGTAATCTGATATTTTTTAGTAACACAAATAGACCCAAGTGAAAACCAGGCTTTAGTATGTCCATTTATATATAAACTAACGATGAAGCAATAATAATTGGCTCAAATAAAATAGCAAAACCATTGCGTCTCGCAGCTTTTTGTCACGCTTCTCCATCCATTAGGGGCCAGTTGCATAAACTATTTAGACTAGTAAACTCTTTAGACAGCTGTGAAAAGTTAGTCACCTAATTTTTTTCTTCAAGACTGGTCATAACGTTTTACATTCAGTTATGAAAAAGTTCTTATTTGTTTTGGAAACGTAAGACCGATTACCTCCTAGGCTGCGACTCTGCAACGATCTGCATCTCTTGTTTATAAGAGCAAAACATTCTGATTGGCTAGTAATAGTTTGGTTGAGAGTAAAAGCTGTGCTCCTCTCATACCATTGGTAGGTGAACTCATGGACTCGAAAGTGATATGAACAAGTTTTTTTTAATGTAGGATTATTTTTTTTCTGTAGCCAAACCCTGCACGCCGCAGATCCGGCACCATGCCCCAGAACTTGAAGTCCTGAATAATGGCTGCTTAAATTCAGCTAAGCAATCACAAGAGTAAAATACATTTATAATACAATAAAATAGAGTATAGTTATTTAAAAATGTAATAAAATTTCATGATATCTCTTTTTTACTGCATTTTGATCATGTAAATAAAGACTTGGTGAGCATAAAAAATTACTTTTGAACAGTAGTGTATTATAAACTTACATCTTTAGTAGCTGCCTCCACGTTTTGGTCCAAAGCAGTCTGTAATTTAGAGACCATGTCATCTTTCTCCTGGCAGATTGACATGAGTTCCTGACATCTCAGTTTCTGGTTTTCATAATTCTAAAATAAGACAAACAAACAAACACATATCAACACAACAAAATCCAGGTAATCCATGTAAAGAATCTACTGATAATAGCCTTAGATCTTTAAAAGAAAACTTTAGTTCAAATTACTTTATTTGCTTGGAGAAGCTGGTCATTTGATTCCTGCATTTGAACACGCATTGCTTCAATCTCTGAAATGAGAAAATATAATTAGATTATGTCATAAAAAACTGAGCTTTCCCCCCCTTCATGGTAACTGAACACACCTTTAGTTTTAAGACTGAGATGTTGTTGGCTTTTGAAAAGCTCCTCTCGCATCTCCTCCAGCTTCAGATGATTATTTGTTCTAGGTGATTCAGGGACATTTGTCAAGCAATTCTGTACTGCCTGTGCATCTCCTTTTATCTTAGCCAAATCATCTCGCATTGCCTCGATCATGCTGTCCAGCTCAATCTTAGCCTCCTAGAATGATGCGGAGAAGAAAAAAACCCAACATATTTTCCAATGGCATTTCAATGTCAAATGTGTGCCATGATACAGATATGGTAGAATACACAAATTTTCCCTTGTACATATAAAATGCATCAAGATTTATATACAGTAGACCAGTCTATCTAAAGTCATAATATCACAATGAATACAATGAAGCTAAAATTGTCACTGACCCAAAAAATGTTTTCAAAAGACAGCAGAAATAACAGATATATTCATATAGGTTTTAACAGTGGACACAAATGGCACTTGATTTTGCCCTCTTTTTCTTATTAGAGGAAGCCCTCTGCAATTACCTTTGCAGCATTCTCATCACTGCTAACAGCGGACATTTCATCGAAAGTTTTGTTGACCAGACTCTTCATTATCTCAAGCCTTCTTTCTGCTCTTTCCTCAGCAATTTCTTTGTCTCTTTGAAGACGTTCACTGAAACATTGAAAAAAAGGCAACATACATCAATGCATCTTCAATAAATATAAGAGAAATTCATAGAAATGAATTGCACCCACTGACTACTGTTGTGTGCACTGTTACAATGTCAGATTCACGAAAATAATTAAAAGTGTCACAATTTGTGTTCAGCACAGTTTTTTTTAAAGTTTTTGTGACAAAAACAGCCAAAAAAAAAAACAAACAAAAAAACAACCTGTGCTGAACACAATTTGAATGAATGAATGTATTGATTGACTTACTTGTAGTCTTTTTCCATGTTAGAAAACAGCTCCATAAACTCTGCAGTGACTTCCTCACGAATACGAGATTCCACAGTTATTTTTTCAGACTCTTCTTTGGACAGCTCCTCTTGGAGCTCTTCAATTTTCAACTGAAGCTGTGTCGAATGTATCATATTAGCATTTCATACAGTCTAAAATAACATTGAAAACTAAAACACAATTATCGAAACTGAAAAAACACCTTGAATACTAAAACACAATAATTGAAACTGAAAAAAAAAACCCCACCTTGAATACTAAAACACAATAATTGAAACTGGAAAAAAAACACCTTGAATACTAAAACAATTACTGCAACTGGGAAAACACCTTGAATACCTCACACAGCTCTTGAATTTCTGTAGCCTCTAAGACAGTGTTGTCCTCCATGCGCTCACCGTTACTCTCCTCACTGTCATCCTCACCCATTTCTTCATCATCTTCATCCTCCTGCACGTCCTCTAGGCTCATCTCCCAGCCCATGAGCGAGCTTCTCCTGGTCCAATCCTTCTTGTCAGCGTTATTGATTATCACGGACACATCTCTGGCTGATCTCTTGAGCGCAATGCTAGGAGCTGGTTTAGGGTTGTGGACCACCACCTATAAAGGCAAAAGGTAAAACAACTAAATTAATAAATAGCACAGAGAGTAAAAATTCAAGATAATTTCATATCAAATAATGGCTCCTGCAAACCTTCTGAGCCACTGCTGAGAACTTGAGGACATTCAAGGTTTCATCATATACTGAGGCACACTGGTTTATGTTGATGATCATGCAGGCTTTTCCACGGCCACAGAAAAAACCCTGCAAATAATGTGTGAGTTTGCTCTCTCTGAAGGGGATGTGCTGATGAAACCTGTGCAAAAAGACATATTAGTTGAGTTCTAAGTCCCAATTTCAACAGGAAATTGGAATAATGGAACAGAAGATGCATCTAATTAGGCCCGCAAATTGTTTTAAAAGTGGACATTTTCTCACTTGGTTTGCATTTGGTTGAGCCTCAGAGCATTGATGCATTTCCCTAGCGTTAACAAGGAAGTGTTGATGTTTCCAGCTTCTTTTAAGCGGTCTCCTCGGTTCTGAGTCTTCGCACATCGCTCAGATCCAGCCAAATCACATAACGACAACCTTTAAAAATAAGTTAATTAATGAATAAATCATTGATTCCATGTTAAAGCATGTTAGGATTGAGGTCACCTACTCGCTTATCGTCTGAACTCGAGGAACACCCACATCTTCAATACGCAAGATCCGAATGGAAAATATACTGTGGCTATGGAGAAAATGTATATGTTATAAAATTTCAAAACATAATAAAATAATCAAGTTAAATATTAACACTACAGTGATTTAAAATGAAGCACCTTCTGCTAGAGACATTGTTGAGCTTGGTGGATGAAAAACTTTGATTTTTCCTTCCGATTTTCACAACTTTTAATGCTTCTTCTGCACTGTTAACTTGAACCCATTTTAGATCTGGAGGAAAATATTTTTAAATATGAAATATTTTTATCAAATATTTAAATGTAAACATTTATTAAATTATTATTATTATTTTCAAACCAGAAAACAGTTGGTTACCTTTCACAAAAGCATTTCCTTTACCATCTTGGGCTAGCCGCAAAACATTCCTTCTGTGAGAGCCATTTGGAACAACATCAAGCAGATCATGGATGTTTTCATTGTAGATTTCACAAAAGGAGACCCACACAGAGAATTTAACATAAGAGGTCTCATCCAAACAGACACTGTCCCCATTCGTGTCACTAGAGGTGGAGACTGGAAGAAAAAAAACAAACAAAAAAAATAAAACAATATTTGTAAAGTGTTTATGCTCACTGACAGAATGCTCAAAAACTATTTCAAAGGCAGAGTAAAAGACATAAAATATTCAATAATACTTACTTTCAAATGATGAACAGCTGGAGCTGGACATGCTAGACAGGGTTTTCTGGGGGTCAATCTGATTAACATAAAGAAACAGCCAAGATGTGTGTATCAGTAATTTACTTCTCTGTGCTAAAATACAATATACAATAAAAAAGGAAATATATATAAAAATAATTTACATCTTTAAATCGGCGAAGAATGTTTCTCTTATTTGTAGCTTCCTCATCCTGCTGCTCTTTGGTGAGTCTTATAATGTCGACACACCTGTGAGGCTTTATGTTATTTTGAGAATAATTTCTGCCTTCTGTGCTGTTAAAGATCACATTTAATGATCTGGGCAGAATTCCACAATCTGAATCAGGGCCTACAACATAAAATAGACAGCTATACATACATAGCTATATATATAATTAAGTGAAAGTGAAGTGACATGTGGCCAAGTAATTTTTGCTGCAGCGCCTGGGGAGCAGATGGGGGTTCGGTCCCTTGCTCAAGGTCTCACCTCAGTTCTGGTATTGAAGGTGGAAGAGAGCACTGGTTATTCACTCCCTCCACCTACAATCCCTGCCAGACCTGAAACTCGAACCCGCAACCTTCGGGTTACAAGTCTGACTCTCTAACCATTAGGCCACGACTGCCCCACAAACAAACATCTCATACAAAATTCTTACCAAAAAAAGTAAACGTCTTCCCAGCATTAGTAACTCCATACGTAAAGATCAAGGAATTGCCTCCATTCAAGACTTCTTTCACAAGGCTTTTGGTTGTTCCATCAAATATATCTCTTTGTGTCGTTTCTGGACCGTACACCTAAAACATGAATTCAGCAATCATATTACAGCAGAAACACACTTGATAACATCACTGATGCCTGTTTGCAATAAATGACACTGCCAGAGGTGACTGTGGCCGTCCTGATACCTGTGAGAACTGAAATCGTTGTGCCAGCTGTGTCCCGAATCTCTCACTGTGTCTGGCTGTCAGAGATGTTCTAGGGGCCTTCAGAATCACAGTATCTGGATGCTCAATTGAGATGCACTCCTGTTTGTATAGATTACAGTCATAAATTGTATTAAGCACATTAAAAGTATAGTCCACCCCGAAAAAAAATTCATCATTCACATTTCATTCTCATGTTGTTTCAAACCCATATTCACACAATAAAAGTGAATACATATGGGTTATGACAGAATTTTTCAAATTATAAAAAATGTATAAAATATGTCAGAATTTAGCTGGCACCTGTGATTCTCCTTCTGTTCTCTCTGCAGTAGTGAACGGGCGGACACGGAGATAGACCTGCAGAAGCTCTTTCTCCAGCAATACTGAGTCCTGTTGAAAACAAAAATATGAAACATGAAATACTACTTTACAGCCTAAATTCGAGGGCTTTAAAACATGAAATATGTTTGATCATAATAAATACCCTTGATAATTTGGAAAACTCGACGAAAAGATCTTTCCTGACGTCCTCAGCCGTTACAGAGCCAACTTTCCCAGGCTTATGATTTAAACACGATTCCATCATCTTGATGAAGCCTACGTTTAGCTAAAAATGTTATTATATGATCAATTTTAAGTGGCTAACGTTACAAACAAAAGGGAAACAACAATTAACGCATCGACGGATTGAGTGAGCTACCACTTCTTTCCTGCAGTCGCTGGCCTCTGTTCAAATCGGACCAATCGGAGAGTTCGCTACGACGTAGCTTCACCCCCAAAGCGGAAGTAAAATGAACTGTAGTTCTAGTAGACTGACACGATAAGGGAAGCCAACGCAAAAATGGCACACGCGAACTACATGACCCATAAAGGCCAATTAACTCATGTGGTCCATGGTTCACGCTTTAACGTGGAATGTGACGCGTTTGTGCATGTGGGTCTCAGTACATTAGTTGAAATGTTTTAGATTTATGTGATAAGAAGTAAACTCTATATAGATTTGAGTTTGTGAGATCAGTGGAAAAATGTCTGTGTTTATGGATCTAAACATCATCAGCAGTAATGATAAAAACAAACTCAAAAGCATCGTAGAGACAGCAGCTCACCGTAAGTAGCAGAAATAGTAGTTATATTTGCTGAAATTATGGTTTACACCGGTAGGTTAACTATCAAATTTAGTAATTAATAATAAGATGTTAATTAATAATGCATTTTGATTGTGAAGGCTTAACTCATACCTTGCTAAACAAGTTTACGTTATTGGAAATCCAGTAGTTCTGTTTTGGCTGG
>JAUZSZ010000114.1:10417098-10427818 GCA_034780575.1 Labeobarbus marequensis | reverse complement strand
TAAAGTCATGCCTGTCTTGTGAATCTCACAGCGGCCTTTGAAGTATCATGCTTTTCGTTCTTTTGATCTCCTTAACCTTTCAAATGCTAGTTTCTTGTGTTCTGTTTCAAATACAGCTAAATATCAAGTAAGAGTATCCTATTACTGTTACTTATTGCTGTTTATGAGAAATCATCATGAGAAAAAAAAAATCAAATGATTTTCTGAATGTATACAATTCTGATTTGACCATTTAAAAGTTTATGGTCAGTACAATGTTTTCAGCAAGGGTAATTTAATATGATTAAATTGAATAGAAAAGACATCTATAATGTTACAAATTTCAAATAAATGGTGTTCTTTTGATCTCTTAAAAAAAGGTATCATAGTTTCTAGAAAACTATTAAGCAGCACAAATGTTTTAACATTGATGATAAAAAGAAATGTTTCTTGATCAGCCAATCAGCATGTTGGAATGAATTAATGACATTTTAAAATATATCAAAATAGAAAATGTTTATTTAAAATTTTAATAATAGTTCACAATGCTAAGTTTGATTAAATAATGCATCTTTGGTGAGAATAAGACTTATTTCAAAAATCTTATCTAAAAAAATACTCTAAACTTTTGAACGATAGAGAGGAGAAAACAAAAATGTAAGTTATTGGTACTTTTTACTGAGATACAACTCTTGTTTCAACTAGTTTGTGTGAGAACTAGTCCTGGTCTCCCCAGTATCATGCAAGTTGTTTTTTGAAAAGGGTGTATTTTTAAACTTAGCAAGTTCACAGGCAAAATTTTAAATACATTTAAGTTCAAGCACATGCGATAATAATGGCTGAATGGTTCCAATGTACTTCAGCGTACAGTGTACTGTTTTCTTTTGGTGACAGTATGCCTTTTCATATTCAGCCAGTGCCTCTCTTCATGTGTCCAGCAGAGGGCGCCCGATGTTAGTTATTTCTTGTGCAGTAAAGCTCTTTGTCATAATACAGACTAATGTGTATGCTGAAATTTAACGTACAAGAGGTTGATTGTATTTTGAAATAGTAGTTATGCTCCGCTTACATATTGATTCCCCTTCACTCTCGTGTTACTGCAGAGTCAGATTTAAATGAGCCAGATGTTCTGTTTTAACAGTCTCTGGCTTCCTCCAAACTTACATAACTGCCTGCGGGCGTTGTTTGCTTCCTTGTTTCAAACTTTTTTTCCAAAGGTAATGTGGATGTGGAATCTCTACAGCTACTTTCTTAAAATGATAAACTAGATTTCCGGAATTTTCATTAAACAGCACAGACATCTCATTTGCTACCATTTAACTAGCTGCACTTTTTTTTTTTTTTTTTTTTAATGAAGTGCTGCCTTTAACAGAATATATAATGCTCTCACAGTCACAGAAACCTCACATAAATCCACACACATGATAAAACCTCTATTTTTTTCAATAGTTAATACTTTTTCATTTTATTATGATTTGTATCGATATCGTCCCTTCTACTGCATTGTTTGCTAAAGTAGAAATGCAGTATGGAGCACATAAAAAGCTAGGAATTCAGAAAATCACACATTTGTCAAATGTGAGTCCTTCTGTGTGCATTTTAGGATCTTGCTCATGGACTTGGGGAGCTCCTCAGCTATGAAGGAAATGTTGAAGAGGACTTCTACACCACATTTCAGGTGAATCCCCTCTAAACTCGACCTGCGTCAAGATGTTTGCTCTCATAGACTTGTTTCCCGTTCCATCGTATTAAATAGATAAGTGTGTTTGCCTGATTGAACCAGGTGATAACGTCTGCAGATAATCAAAGCAGAGGTCATTTTTGTACTTTTTTCCTCTAGGTCTTTCAAGAAGAACTTGGAGTGGTCAAGTCATATAATCTGAAACCAGGAGGGGACAAGATTCCTGTAACCAACCTAAACAGAAAAGGTGAGAGTCTTCACTCTCTAGTTATGCGCATGACTGGATTTTCCCTTTTCAACATGAATTATCTCATTGTGTTATGCCTGCTACCAAAGGATTGATCTGTTTGTCCCTGCACAGAATACGTCCAGCTCTACATTGATTTCCTGCTGAATAAATCCATCTACAGGCAGTTTGCTGCATTCTATCATGGTTTTCATAGTGTTTGTGCCTCAAATGCCCTGATGGTGAGTTTGTATAGTTTTCGCCAAAATACTTACTTGGTAATTAAAAAGGAATTCTGAGGGGAATACTCTGGAAGCAAGTAAACAGAAGCCAAGAAATAGCTTGACATTTAACTGCAGTTAGTAATTTTTAACAGCTAGTGCTATTGTGAAGCACAGCAAGCCCTGGAATATTCTACAAGTGGCTCTCAGACAGAGAGAGTTTCAGGGGCAGGAGAGAGGGCAGGGTCTGTGGGCCGTTTTTGTGTGTGTGTGTGTGTGTGTGTGTGTGTGTGTGTGTGTGTGTGAAGGCTACATTTGTGTATGGGCTGTCCCTTCCCCCTCTGTTGGAAGAGTGCCCTGTAACTGGGCCTGCTTTGTTTGTTCAATCTCCATACCATATCCAGGCTCTTCAGCTACTGGCTGGGAGAGACCTCAGACCCAAAAGGTCGTATAGAATGAATACATAGAAACCCCCAGAAAATTGCAAGTCTCTTACCCTGCTTAGCATGTCAATTGAAATCTGAACAAAGATTCAGTTTCTTACAGACTTTGCACAGCTCATGAGTATGTCACTTAGCATGGTCTCATCCATGTTTAAACACAGCCAATGCTAATTTAATGAACTAACTGGTTTTAACTACATTTTTTTCTTTTCTTTTTTCTTTTCTTTTAAACATTGTACACAAGTTTTTCCATTAGTCATATTTGTCTGACTATGGAAAAGTATGTTGCTAATAATAATAATAATTTTTATTATTACTAAGTAATTACTCTCTCAGCTCTCAGACCCTCCATAGACAGCAATACAACTGCAATGTTCCCAGGTCCAGAAACATAGCAAGGACATCAGTAAAATAGTCCATGTAACATCAAGGGTTCAACTGTAATTTAATGAAGCTATGAGAATACATTTTGTGCGCAAAGAAAACTAAAATAATGACTTTATTCAACAATTCTTCTCCTCCTCATTCCATCTGCAGTGATGCGCCGCCATTGTGGAAAGAGTATCACGATGCATGTGTAAAAAAAATACAATATAATAAAATATAACTGTATAATAAACTCTAAGAGAATAATTATCATTAATAATAATGACAACAACAACAACAACAGTGTGATATTAGTTTTTAATTTAAATTATTCTTGATTATTGTTCTTTCAGACAATATGTAAATAGATTTATTTTCATAACTGAATATCTGTTACAGTTTACAATATTGTCTGAAAAAATACCTAGAACAATTTAAAGAGACCAAAACTGTCATCACATAATTGAGCTCCTTTATGAACTCTTTAGACACTTTCCTTTTTTAGTTTACTAATTAATGCACTCTGGTATCACTATACTGTACATTATGGTGGGGAAAAAATTATTTTTTCCTTTTAGTTTTTTTATCTGCAGAACTTAAAGTTGTGTTTTTGTTGTTGCTTGTTATGCATGTTGGTATTTGGTTGACATTCATGCAGTTTGCTAGTTAATGGTTCTTAATTAAAATTCTTGTGTCGTAACACATGTTGAGGGAGTGTTTTAAACTGTGTGCTGGAATAGTCTGTGTAGAAATCACATTTACCGATACACATTTTCTTTCTTATTGCAAAATTTTCTTTTGTAACAATAGTGACTTGTTATAGCCTAAAATACACAGGAGAGAGTGTTCAGGATGATGTTTTGTTGTTGTTGGATACTTTTCTCTATGCACCAGGGAAAAACATAAATTACACGTTTGTTTATCTTAGCGATGATTCAGCCTCGATTTAGACTTCCCAATATGGTGCTACTTCAGACTGCTCTCTTAATCAAGAGATGCACACGGAAAAAAGAAAAGCAGAGGGAGAGTTATTTCATCTGACCATTTTAAGGAATGTTCAGCCTGTGAGTCATTGGTTTCTCTCTGGGTTCACTGAACTGCACAATCACCAGTTGCTCGGCTCAGTTTTTTTTCTTCTCTTGCATGCTGTAGGATCAGCTATACATGTGTCCGGTTGATTATTTAAATAGCGTCACAATGAGAATAGATAAACATGATTTCAGACCTCCTCTGGTCTGATTCCACTGGCTATGATCAACTTTAGACCCTCCCCATCTTTAGCGATTATGCAACAGTTGACTATGTCCCTGGCTGCTTATGTAAGAGGCTCTGTAATGGTAATATCTGACTCGTTGGTCTTGGTGTGATGTGAGGCAGGAGGGGTGAGGTGGAGGGTTAGGGGAGGGGAAGGACGTGACAGATTGGTTTGGACCATTGCTACCTACAGTATTCTGTGGCTTAAAGACCTATCTTTATCTTTCAGTCTTTCACATTGTCTGTTTCTCAACACACTCCACAGCACAATCTGTGTACGTGCAGGGTGTGGCAACAGTTGTATTTTGATAAGATATGTATTTTACAAAGTTTCACACCAACATTAGTTTTTTACTTTTAGTTTACTTTATCGTTGTCATCTTTTTATTTTTTGGCAGGGGGTAGAGGGGTTGGGGATGTGAAATATGCGATAAGCACAAATGCAGTATTTGTGCAATATTTATTTATGTTTAATATGCTGCTCTGACTGTGTCTTCTAAATAAAATGTTTCAATTTTTTTTTCAAGCTATTTTACGAGAAATATTCTGCTTTCATTTTTTAAATTGTTGTTCGATTAACATACGAATCAGACTAACATTTTGGGGTATTTTGTCATGTCTTGCTATTTTTTTTTTTTTTTTTTGCTATTTGTCAGTATTAGTTAATACATTAAGTATCATAAACTAACAATGAACAATAATTTTTAAAGCATTTATTAACTTAGGTTAACAATAAGATACTATTTACTATAATTCAGGCTTATATTACTGTTAATAATTCAGGCTTGTTCATAATGCACTACTATTCAAACTTATTTAAGAGATTAATACTTAATTCGGCAGAGACATTAAATTGATCAAAAGTGACAGTAAAGACATTTGTAATGTCACAAAATATCTTTATTTTAAATAAATGCTGTTGAAATTTCTATTCATCAAATAATCCTAAAAACAGATTTTTGAACAATAGTGATTCATAATGATATGATATAAAATATATTATACTACGGGGCCATTAAATGCTTGAATCTGATTGGCTGATGAATGTTCTAAGGTGTGCAATTATTTTCAGGGAAACGCACGGCGAACATAGTTCCTGGCACTGCATTACATGTAAATATCACTACGCCTAATGATTTGCGTTATTTCAAAGGTCCTTACAGCCTAAAACAGCAAAAGAACCAAAGGACACTGGCCAAACAAATAAATATAGTAAACAAAAGGATAAAAACAACAGATCATATCCATGTTTTTGATACAAAATTACGTTTTTAAGCACATACTCTATCTCTCCTGCTCTCTCTCCCTCACAGACAGTTTGCACACATGTTAACATACGGGCTAATGTTGTTAGCGCTACCCTGACGATTTTATCAGTAACATAGTTTAACAACTTAAAAACTACATGACTTCTCACAAGCGAGGTAAAACAAGGCACTGTTCGTGAAGAAAATGAAACAAGTTTCACTATAACTAGAGACAGTGCTGCCGAACACTTTTGAGAGATGCACAGACTCACAGAGGTCATCTCTCTCTCATAACTTAGTTGTTAACTGTATTAACTGCATTAGTCTGCTATCAACGGCTCAAGCCTCCGCTTTGCGTTGTGGCTGCATCACCACCTCGGGTGTGCAATATTTTTCTAATAATTCAACGGCCCATCGTCAATTATTCTTTACTTAGCATCTGTAGAAACTGACATTAACCAAGACTAATAAATGCTGTAAAATTAATATTCATTATTAGCTCATGTTAGCTGTTGCCAGTGTTTAAACAATGTCCTTGTATTGAACTTATATATAAAGTGTTACCCAAACATTGTTTGTTGCAAAGAACACATGCGTTTTTTACCTTGTTATTTAAATTAACATTTTTGTTTTCCTGCAAATATGCATCAACATAATCACAACAATGGTAGTATTATAAGGACTCATTAAATCTGTCATTTATGTAGCTTCTAAGGCCAGAGGAGGTTGAGATCCTGGTTTGTGGAAGTCCTAATCTGGACATGGGCTCTCTGCAGCGAGTGGTGCAGTATGAGGGCTACAGCAAGTCTGACCCCACCATCCGGTACATGTCCTGTTTACAATTTTTCATAGTCATGCTCTTACATGCATATCTATTGGTGGAAATGTTACCGTTCACTCTGGTGGTGCAGAGCCTTTTGGGACGTGGTGCTGGCATTTCCTTTGGAGCTACAGAAGAACCTGCTCCACTTTACCACAGGAAGTGACCGCGTTCCTGTGGGTGGAATGGCCGACCTCAACTTCAAGATATCCAAGACTGATGTCTCCACTGACTGGTAATCATCACGTTGGCAGATTGCAGTGAAATGACTGCATGCAAGTTCATTCTCTACAGTTTATTTTACTTATTCATTTTCTTTGCAGGCTCCCAGTGTCGCATACATGCTTTAACCAGATCTGTCTACCTCCATACAAGAGCAAGAAAGAACTACGGCAAAAGTTAACTATTGCTATTTCAAATGCAGAGGGCTTCGGATTGGAGTAAATTACAATTGTAGATAATTTAATCTGTGTTCACTGAAAGAATATGCCAACAGGGTTGTGCATCAGAACTGAATTGAGAATGCCTTTTAAATTCTTGTGCAATTATTTAATTAGAAACAAGATGCAGAATTGATATTCGAAATTGTATGCAAGGAAGTGGAATTAAAATCCATTAAATATTCAACAAAATGATATTATATACAATACTGTTCAAACGTTTAGGAAAGCAATTATAACTTTTATTTGGCAAGGGATGTGTTAAATTGATTAAATTAATAGTAATACAGTAAAGAATCCTGAAAGAAATATATTATGGTTTCTACATAAATATTAAGCAGCACATCTGTTTCTAACATTGATAATAATAATTGGGCACTTGGATAATGTGATGCTGAAGACTGGAGTAATGAATGCTTTGCCATCACAGGGATAAATAACATTTTAAAATAAATGAAAACAGTTATTTTTATATTGTAATAATATTTCACAATATTGATGTTTTTTAAAATCAAATAAATGCAGCCTTGGTGAGCAGAGGAGATGTCGTTCAAAAACATTAAGACATTTAAGTTAACTTGTTGACAAGGGTGAAAGAGCACTTTATTTCCCTGAATGCATTGCCTGTCTAAAAATTTCTGCAGTAAATTCCACTTCTTGTCATGCCAATTCAAATTCCAATTCAGCTTCCTGTGAGTGTGCTCAATTCAATTCACACTCATACTCATGAAGGAATTAGTAGAGAGACAATTATACAATTCTGAGTTTTGCGCAATCCTGACAGCCACATCAGGTAAGCAGGAGGATAATGCACAGTAGTGATAATGTAAGCTCTAGATATAAAGATAAAGCAGTATGATGTATTGTGGATTGTGTGTACAGAGTAGTATTAATTGTTGTGAACCAGGGTTCTAAGAGGAACCCAGTTAAGCTGTTCGTCTTTAGCAATTGTGTGATTTGCACACATCATTGCTGACTGTTTGAGTGAAGGACCAAACATTTTGTGTGGTATTAGAATATGTGGATTTATGGAAAATATAGTGTAAATCTGTTCAAGAAGCTCTGTTTTACTGCAATGTGAAATTAAAATTAAAATGTTTAGAATTTCTTTTTTCTTCAACATGGGCCTGGGTAATGTCCCATGCTCCTGTTAAAAGTAGGTCAATAAGGGGCTTGGTCTCAGCTAAAATAGCCTGGCAAACAGTCTGCCCAGCATTCTTAAAGAGACAGCGCTCTGTCTCCAGGGTGGCATGAGCTCACAGTTAATAAAAGCTCCCGTGTGAAGCGTTCCTTAACTCAAGCATTCTCTCTGCTTCTGATTAGCTTTTAAAATTTAGCTGTTAATAAACTAATGAACTTTTAAAATTAAAGGTCTGAGCTCAAACATCAGTTGAGTGTAATTTAGTAATTGTTGACAACCGCTCTCGGGCATGAAAGGAATATCGGTAATGTGACTAGATTTTTTGTATGTGTGTCTTTGTCAGTGATTGTTTCGTATTTGTTGACTAGCCATAACATGGAAGAACTGTTTGTGTTTATTAGATTTTTTATTTTATTTTATTTTTTTTTGATTGTTGTTCAAAGAGAGTGATTAACAGCAGTATTGGTCACAACAACAACAGCAACAACAACAACAACAAAAAAATCATAATTTATTTTCATGACTAATGCTGTGCTTTGTGCCATCAGTTTCACAATTCATTTAGGACTCAAGGTCTAGTGATACTGAAGTATGTTAATATGCTAGTGGATGACCTTTAAGTAGTGGGGTGTACATCAGTCATCCTATTTATCCTGGCTTGTCTTGTATGATTGGATACTTGTAGGTGGTGTATTTTTGCATGTTTCTGGCTCATCGTGTCGTGTGATTTTCATTGGGCTTATTCTTTATTTGTATTTATGTCATCTGTCAATCTGAATCAGTCCAGTGTTCATGCTATGGTTTTATGTTCTCCAATGACTGAATACAAATGTATTTACAATGTATTTATTTCAACTTTGCTCATTTATTTTTAATGAATAAAGTTATGCAGCAATGTTTTCATTTTTATACAACAGAGCATTTTTTATGTAATGATAAAAGGTTCCCTTGTCATTTTGGGGTTATTGCCACCTCCCGACTAGAATGTGAGCATGGAGCATCGTTTAAAGAAAAATAAGAAAATAAGAAAAATATGTTGGTCAAAGACCAAGTCAAGACCAAACTGAATATTATTCATTTGCTAAACATTTGTTATCATTTCTGCTGTTATAAGTGATGTTTTATACATATTATTTGCCCATCAGCTGTTTGTTTTTACAAAAGAAGAACCAAGATAATGAATGTATCTTCACTATTTAATGATCTTCTATTAGCTATATTTTCATTATAGTCATTTCACTGCTATTCAAACATTAACAAAGCTCACCAAGGCATTGATTTGTTTGATCAAAAACACTGTAAAAACAGCAATATTGTGGAATAGTATTACAATTTAACTTAAAACATTTTAATATATTTTAACATAATTTATTGGTGTGATGGCAAAGCTGATTTTTAATAGCTTCAGTCTTCAGTGTCACATGATCTTACGGAAGTCTTTCTAATTTATGCTGATTTGGTGCTCAAGAAATGTTTCTTATTATTATAATTCTAAAAACAGTTGCGCTGCTGTTTTTTTCAGGATTCTTTGATGAACAAGAAAGTTTGAAATTATATTTATAATTATAAATATATTGTCACTTTTGATCAATTGAATCATTGCTGAATAAAAGCAAATAATATTCAAAAGTACTTATAATATTAATTATAATCCTACTCATTTTGCCTACTCTAATAGAGAAGCACACAAATTCAGAGCAAGTCTTGTAAAACATACTGATTTAAAGCATGACCAAGCAAACTTAACGTTTTACCACATAAAAAAAATAATAAATCATGAAAAAACAAAAATGTATATGGAAAATAATAAATGGTGTTTTTGTTCCACACATGTCTAGTCTAATCATTTTGCTGTAATAAGCCCTGGTGAGATCAGTGCATAATCTGCAGCTGCTGTGGACTACTCAAAACAATGAGTGTTCATGTGACTCTGTAAAGACAGAAGTGCAGTGCAGTTCGACCAAAGCAGTTTGACACATAATATCACAGACCCCATCTGTCCTTATACCTGAGATAAAAGCAAGTGAAGTAAACACTCCTGGAATCTCAAGAGTGATCTGACTGAGCTAGTCCTAAGGTCACTAATGTATCAGGGTCTCATATAAGGAAACTTGGTGGGTAATAATATAACTTGTCACCATGCGAGATATTTATGAGAGAATGCCAGATATCTCTGAGGGCCTGGCTGCTGTCCAGTGTGGATGGATGAGTTGACAGTCAAGGGTGAAATTTACCCTAGTAGTCATGGTGGCAGTGAGGAGCAGTGGGGTTGGACAGGCGATAAGTTGGGTTAACAGGTGTTTTCTGCATGCCTTGGCTGGGCTGACCTATTAAAAAATTTATATTGACAGGTATCAATCAGTGGAAACCTTTGTGAAGGTTGTAGATGTATGCATGCACACAATAGTGAATGAGTTCATCTGTCCTGTCCAGGTTTAATGCAAGGTTACAAAACAACAGAGAATGCAGTAAACTGATTTAGCCTTCAGAAAAACTTGAAGGAAATGATGTGCCCAAGGCTGCAAGCTCAGTGCATAATGCAATAATGGACAATCACATTATTGGGAGCCCAAAAAGTATTTTATAGCCATTATTTTTAGTATTTACACAGACACACACACACATATTTATATAGATGTATGTATATAATTTTTTATAATAAAATTTTTTTTTTTTTTCGTGAATTTACTGTGAAGTCAGTTCACTTCATGTTATGCTTGAAACATTTAATGTAATAACATGCCTTTTAAAATGCTACAAAATGTCAAATTACTGTTTGAGGCAACTGAATGTGCAATATAACATTGTACAGGTCAGACCTACTAAAGTACGTATTTGTTAGACATTAAATGGAAAGCTTCTATTCTCTTTTCAATGGAAAAGCTTAAATGCATATATTGAA
>JAUZSZ010000114.1:10395603-10407126 GCA_034780575.1 Labeobarbus marequensis | reverse complement strand
AACCAGATCTGTCTACCTCCATACAAGAGCAAGAAAGAACTACGGCAAAAGTTAACTATTGCCATTTCAAATGCAGAGGGCTTTGGATTGGAGTAAATTACAGTTGTAGATAATTTAATCTGCGTTCACTGAAAGAATATGGGCTGTGATAGTTTTTTTTTAAACAACCAATAGGGCTGTGCATCAGAATTGAATTAAGAATGCCTTTTAAATTCTAGTGCAATTATTTAATTTGAATTGTGGTAAGAAACAAGATGCCGAATTGCTATTCGAAATTGTGTGCAAGGAAGTGGAATTAAAATCAATTAAATATTCAACAAAATGATATTATATACACTACTGTTCAAATGTTTAGGAAAGAAATTACAACTTTTATTTGGCAAGGGATGTGTTAAATTGATCAAAATTGAAATTAAATACATTAATAGTAATACAGTAAAGAATCCTGAAAGAAATATATCATGGTTTCTACATAAATTTTAAGTAGCACATCTGTTTCTAACATTGATAATAATAATTGAGCACTTGGATAATGTGATGGTAATAATATTTCACAATATTGATGTTTTTTACTTTTTTTTTTTTTTTTTTTTAAATCAAATAAATGCAGCCTCGGTGAGCAGAAGAGATGTCTTTCAAAAACATTAAAATAATCGTAGATAGATATATAGACAACATTTTAGCTAACTTGTTGACAAAGATGAAAGAGCACTTTATTTCCCAGAATGCATTGCCTGTCTTAAATTTCTGCAGTAAATTCCACTTCTTGTCATGCCAATTCAAATTCCAATTCAGCTTCCTGTGAGTGCACTCAATGAAGGTGTTAGTAGAGAGACAATTCTACAATTCTGAGTTTTGCGCAATCCTGACAGCCACATCAGGTAAGCAGGAGGATAATGCACAGCAGTGATAATGTAAGCTCTAGATATAAAGTTAAAGCAGTATGATGCATTGTGGATTGTGTGTACAGAGTAGTATTAATTGTTGTGAACCAGGGTTCTATGAGGAACCCAGTTAAGCTGTTCGTTTTTAGCAATTGTGATTTGCACACATCATTGCTGACTGTTTTGCGTGAAGGACCAAACATTTTGTGTGGTATTAGAATATGTGGATTTATGGAAAATATAGTGTAAATCTGTTCAGGAAGCTCTATTTTACTGCAATGTGAAATTAAAATGAAAATGTTAAGGATTTTTTTTCTTCAACATGGGCCTGGGTAATGTCCCATGCTCCTGTTGAAAGTAGGTCAATAAGGGGTTTGGTCTCAGCTAAAATAGTCTGGCAAACAGTCTGCCCAGCATTCTTAAAGAGACAGCGCTCTGTCTCCAGGGTTACAGGAGCCCACAGTTAATAAAAGCTACTGTGTGAAGTGTTCCTTAACTCAAGCATTCCCTCTGCTTCTGATTAGCTTTTAAAATGTAGCTGTTAATAAACTAATGAACTTTTAAAATTAAAGGTCTGAGCTCAAACATCAGTTGAGTGTAATTTAGTAATTTTTGACAACCGCTATCGGGCATGAAAGGAATATTGGTAATGTGACTAGACTTTTTGTGTGTGTGTGTCTTTGTCAGCGATTGTTTCATGTTTGTTGACTAGCCATAACATGGAAGAACTGTTTGTGTTTATTTGAATTTTTTTTGTTTTTATTGGATGGTGATTCTGATTATTCTTCAAATCGAGTGGTTAACAGCAGTATTGGTCACAACAACAACAACAAAAAAAAAACCCATAATTTATTTTTATGACTAATGCTGTGCTTTGTGCCATCAGTTTCACAATTCATTTAGGACTCAAGGTCTAGTGATACTGCAGTATGTTAGTATGCTAGTGGATGACCTTTAACTAGTGGGGTGTACATCAGTCATCCTGTTTATCCTGGCTTGGCTTGTGTGATTGGATACTTGTAGGTGGTGTATTTTTGCATATTTCTGGTTCATCATGTTGTGTGATTTTCATTGGGCTTATTCTTTATTTGTATTTGTCATCTGTCAATCTGAATCACTCCAGTGTTCATGCTATGGTTTTATGTTCTCCAATGACCAAATACATATGTATTTACAATGTATTTATTTCAAATTTGCTCATTTATTTTTAATGAATAAAGTTATACAGCAATGTTTTTGTTTTTATACAACAGAGCATTTTTTATGTAATGAAAAAAGGTTCCCTTGTCATTTTGGGGTTATTGCCACCTCCTGACTAGGATGTGAGCATGAAGCATTGTTTAAAGAAAAATAAGAAAAATGTGTTGCTCAAAGACCAAGTCAAGACCAAACTAAAAATTATTCATTTGCTAAACATTTGTTATAATTTCTGCTGTTATAAGTGTTTTATGCGTATTATTTGCCCATCAGCTGTTTGTTTTTACAAAAGAAGAACCAAGTTAATGAATGTATCTTCACTATTTAATGATCTTCTATTAGCTATATTTTAATAATATAGTAATTTCACTGCTATTCAAACATTTTTAAGAAAGCTCACCAAGACATTGATTTGTTTGATCAAAAATACGGTAAAAACAGCAATATTGTGGAATAGTATTACAGTTTAACTTAAAACGTTTTCTATTTGAATATATTTTAATATGTAATTTATTGCTGTGATGGCAAAACTGATTTTTAGTAGCTTCAGTCTTCAGTGTCACATGATCTTACGGAAGTCTTTCTAATATATGCTGATTTGGTGCTCAAGAAATGTTATTATTATTATAATGCTGAAAACAGTTGTGCTGCTGTTTTTTCAGGATTCTTTGATGAACAAAAAGGTTTGAAATATTTATAATTATAAATATGTTGTCACTTTTGATCAATTTAATCATTGCTGAATAAAAGCATTATAACTATAAAAATCTGATAATATTCAAAAGTATTTATAATATTAAAAACTTTATTAATTATAATCCTACTCATTTTGCCTACTCTAACAGAGAAGCACACAAATTCAGAGCATGTCTTGTAAAACATATTGATTTAAAGCATGACCAAGCAAACAATGTTTTACCACATAAAAAACCAAAAACAAAACATCATTAATAAATCATGAAAAAACAAAAATATAAATGGAAAATAATAAATGGTTTTTTTGTTCCACGCATGTCTAGTCTAATCTTTTTGCTGTAATAAGCCCTGGTGAGATCAGTGCATAATCTGCAGCTGCTGTGGTCTACTCAAAACAATGAGTGTTCATGTGACTCTGTAAAGACTCTAAAAAAGACAGAAGTGCAGTGCGGTTCGACCAAAGCAGTTTAACACATAATATCACAGACCCCATCTGTCCTTACCTGAGATAAAAGCAAGTGAAATAAACACTACTGAAATCTCAAGAGTGATCTGACTGAGATAGTCCTAAGGTCACTAATGTATCAGGTTCTCATATCAGGAAACTAGGTGGGTAATAATATAACTTGTCAAAATGCGAGACATTTATGAAAGATTGCCAGATATCTCTGAGGGCCTGGCTGCTGTCCAGTGTGGATGGATGAGTTGACAGTCAAGGGTGAAATTTACCCCGGTAGTCATGGTGGCAGTGAAGAGCAGTGAGGTTGGGCAGGCGATAAGTTGGGTTAACGGGTGTTTTCTGCATGCCTTGGCTGGGCTGACTATTAAAAAAAGGTACATTGACAGGTATCAGTCAGTGGAAACCTTTGTGAAGGTTCTATATGTATGCATGCACACAGTAGCGAATGAGTTCATCTGTCCTGTCCAGGTTTAATGCAAGGTTACAAAACAACAGAGCATGCAGTAAACTGATTTAGCTTTCAGAAAAACTTGAAGGAAATGACCACTATTTCCCAATGTGCCCAAGGCTGCAAGTTCAATGCATAATGCAATAATGGACAATCACACAATGAGGTAAAGTACAAAGAGCGCAAAAAGTACATTATTTTTAGTATTTACATAGACACACACATATTTATATAGATGTATGTATATAATTTTCTGTTTTTCGTGGATGTACTGTGAAGTTAGTTCAGTTCATGTTATGCTTGAAACATTTAATGTAATAACATGCCTTTGAAAATGTAAAATGTTACAATTGTCAAATTACTGTTTGCGGCAACTGAATGTGCAATATAACATTGTACAGGCCAGACCTACTAAAGTACGTATTTGTTAGACATTAAATGGAAAGCTTGTAATCTCTTTTACATGGAACAGCTTAAATGCATATATTGATTTTCCATGACAACAGAGCATCGATCCAAACCCCCAAGCGTCCGACATCTTTATCTTTTGCCTTTAATCAAAAAAACCGAAAAAACAAAACAAAACAAAACAAAAAAACTAATTTCACTGCCATCTTATTTTAATGGCATAATCATCACCATTATAGTTAATAATCAATACTAGATGTTCCTGCTTGTGGTTAATTCACAGTTTCTGCTTGATGCTGTGAAGTATTGCTGACATCCCTGCGTTAAATATCTACACTGCTGTGGTGCAATAAAAACTCTGGCTGCAGTGCTAGAGGGCTTGTTAGACATCCCAAAATGCAGTGCTGTGTGCCCTGGTTCTGTCTGTGGCACACAAAGAAAGAGAGAGTCAGGTTCAGCGCAGATTCTGTGTGATTCACAGCACTGAGAAATATAAGCTTTAAAGGGACAGTTCACCCAAAAATGACAATTCTGTCATCATTTAATCACCTTCATGTTGTTCCAGGGAATATAAAAGAAGATATGTTGATGAATGTTGAAGCTGCTCTTTTCCATACAGTGAGTGAATGGGGACTAAGCATATCTTAAGCACTTAATATTATGGAAAAGAGTGGCTTGGGCATTCAGATGACCTTTGTATTCCACTTAGGAAAGAGGTTTGCAACAACATGAGGGTGCATAAATGATTACAGAATTTTCAGTTTAGGCTGAACTATCTCTTTAAGAACAAATACTATGGTCACCACATTATTTGAAAAGAGTGCCCTATCAGTTTTTAAAAGCAGCGGTGATGGCTTTATACCCAAGCCATCGTTTATTTAAATAGAGAAGACTTGCTAGGTTCATGTGTTTATTGTGGCTTTACTATATCTCTTTGCTCAAGGGTAGCTTTAAATGTAATTTCTCCTGCAGATATGTAGTTTATTCTGAAATAAATATAATTCAGTCATCTTCAGAATAGTCCTCTTTAAGTCTGGTTTGGACTTCTGACCCTAAAGTACACTACCATTACATTTATTAAAGTTAAATATATTAGTATTATCATTACATCAGATTAGAGTGCAAAATATGCTTAGAATAGAAACATGACCTAGACTAGAGTGACTGTGATCATTTGTGCTAAATGAGTGCATCTAGTCACCACATGGTTCTTGGTTAAGCGAGATTATACAATCGTTTGAGTCTGTCATGTGAATTCCTTCCCCTGGTTCTAAAGTATTGACTTTTATATATGATTAAACTATAGTCCTGTCGATTATGTCAAACATGTTACTCTTTAGCAGATCACCCAGCTCTGTTTGAGTCTAAGTTTAGAGTGAACTTAGACAACCTCTCTCTGGTACATGCCAATCCCCATGAATTCCAGTCTCATATGGTGCTATGGCTATATGTAAACACGTGCGGGGCCTCATGTTGGAAACCTAGATATTGCACATTGTGGTCTTTCTGTGTAGAGCCTGCAATAGCATGTATATCTGTTGCGGTACTGTATGTGCATATATGATGTTTGATTGATAGTTAAATTGATTGTGTGGATACTAACTGTTAAAACAGATATTTCTTAATGACTTTAATCATTTCTGTGTACTATAACAGCCAGGTCTAGTTAATACTCTCTTCCGTACACTTGTGAAAAAAGTACAGTAGCATACTTAAAAAAAGAGTACTGACAGTATGCTTGTAATATACTTATACAATGTAAATACTTAATTGCTTTTGAACCACTTAAGTGGAACTTAAGTACATCTTTATATGTAATTTCATAATTATTTCTATTTTCTTTGAAATATGCTTAAAGCGTACCGCCAAACGTTCAGACAAGCATTTATGGTAAACTAAAATATATTTTATTGTCATTTCTGTTGACACATGTACAATAAGTGATCTATTTAAATGCCTGTAATTACACATTTGTAATAATATTAGCAATACTATTAGAATATTTAAATATATTAACTTTAAATATAACAAATAAATGTCAAATAACTCTCTGCAGTTCAAATTTTAATCAAATACAATACTTTACATGTGTTTTAGTATAATAGTCAAAAGCATGACGAAATATTATTAAAACAGATTTAAAATGTACGTTGAAGTAAAACTTTTAATTTGAAATTGAGAAAGTGTACACTGTAAAAAAAATGTTGTTGAGTCAACTTCAAATAATTTGTTGCCCGGCTGCCTTAAAATTTTAAGCGTAGGTAACTCAAATAAATTTAGTCAACTTGAAATGTTAGGTTGTACTAAGTGACAACTGAGATATTTGTGTTGACTAAACGTAAAATTTTAAGGCAGTTGGGTAACAAATTATTTTAAGTTGAAACCACTTTTATTTTTTACAGTGTACTTAAGTGTGTTAAGAAACATTGTCATTAAAGTGTACTCTCTTTAAGTACACTTTTACTTCATTTATATTATATTATGTGCAAGTATAGTTGTTTTTACATAGTTGTGATTTAAAGTACACTACACGTGCACATTCAGTAAAATTTCGCACACTTCTTTTTCACAAGGTTAGCGTTAGATCAGCACGTGCTTTGAAAGCATCAGCCATGGTTCCACACCATAATAGATGCGTTTGAAAAGAAATTCATGCATGAATTGCGAATTGCATTCCTTCAAAGCAGTCCTCACAAAACATCTTTGTCATCTGCCTGTGGCAAGATGGAGATTTTGAACACATTTCCTGTGAGATCATATGAAATTTGTCCAAAAGCTTGACATTGGTAAAATCAACAGGACTGAAAAATGCAAACAGCTGAAAGTTTGTAAATGCATTATTGTTACTCATTCTTGTTTTATGATCAGTGATTGTTACATTTCTAGTGTATATCAGAGTAAAGAACTTAGGGTTGATGTTTTGAGAGGTTAGTGTCAAGTTAAAGCACATACAGACCTTAAGACTCTAAGTGCTGGAACAGAGCCATTTGATCAGTTTGCGTCCTTATCGTGTGTCTCATGCTTTAGAAATGATGACTTCCAAAGCATAGTTCTCACGGTATGATAATAACCTGAAAACTAGGTTAATGCTGCATGTTAAACTATGATTATACTGAGGCAGATGGACATTGCCTCAATCTATTAATTAAGAATAAACCTCACTCAATGATTATTTCACTTTCTCTAGATCTATAAAACATTGTTTTATTATTATGTACTGAGTCTTGTAAACAAACCGATTTGTCAGGAGGAGTCTGTGTTGATGGTGTTGTCATCCCTCATTCATCAGCTCTTTTGAGCTCAGTGCTACAGTCAGAATCAATCATGTACTGGCGCTTGATGAAGCAACACATTTTGGCCGTGCCAGTGCCGCAGGCACTGAGGTGACGCTGTCTCCAAACCAAACCCTCCCAAAATAGGGTGCTTTGTGACTGCTTATATACAACCCAGGACGTTATACTCAGAGCTGTTTGCGTCCTTAGCTTCAAAATTATGCGATTCTGTGGCACCACTATTAGTATTTATAGTAATAACTATAAATAAAACTGCAATACAAATAATAGTCATTGTGCAAATGCATTATTAAAGTTATAGTTTATTAAGTTTATTAGTTTTGGCCAACTCTGCATCAAACTGTGTTGCAAGTACAAGTACAAGTCAGAGTTCAAAGTTATAATTATAAGGACATAAATGCTTTTAACATGTCAGAATCTGTTAATTACAATAAATTTGTCATGAACACACCTTTAGGTACTGTATAAACTGCCCAACACAGCCAAATAACCGATGATATAAGTTTGGGGGCAGAATTTGTCATACCAATGGGAGTGTTCAGGAAATTTGTTTGAAAACAGTCTTTTTTCCCTTTAAAATGATGCAAATCATAAATTAAGTTTATGAAAAATGACACTCTTAATTTCGGGATGTGCCTGATGGGTGAAATAGTGTGTTCACAAATTAGTATGTTGTTTATAATTTATTCATATTATCAGTAAATTACAGCAGCAATGTGCCATTTTTATTAGCAAAATCCTGCACAGCTGTAAGTAAGTGTAAGAAACATTTACAGAACAATTAATACAATGCATGCATACTTAATATTCATTCTGATGTCTGCATTGTAACATTCCTCATTTGTTTATATCTCAGAAGGTCTGGTATAGTGAGTGCTAGTCACTGGGCTAAAATATGTTGCCCTGGAAAAAAATACCCTGACCTTTTAGGTGGGCTTGACACCTTGCAACATACAGGACAAGCGTGATCAGACAAATCATCCAGATGTCAAAACATGGTATGTGTCACATGTGATATGGGTCTACATTTCAACACCATCCCTGTGCTATATGCAGGAGGTAGAAGAGAGTTTGACTTGTGCCCCAGTTCACAATAAACAAGCTTTTATTTTGTTTTGGTCAAGTCCTGCTATTTCATGCTATCCCCCGGCTAGGTCACAGTGCCCTTGATTTGCTGAGAAAACAAAAGGACATTGCAGAGCGCTCTTTGTGAACAGGTTTCAGTTATCACATTTTTTCTTCAGTTTACAAGCACAACAAAGTTTGGGGCAGGTGTAGAAAGTTTTGACCTGTATGCCCTGCCATCATCAGGTGTTTTTCTTTGGTATGGCTTTGTGTTGCCCTGTGTGTGAAATACTAGGGCGATGCAGAGATTTTTTACCTTAAAGTAAGGATTTTGGAAGCCTCTGTGGAGCGTGCCACTTAGAAGACAAGAATTCAGGAAAGAATTTCACTGCCGAACTTTTCAATTTCCGTCTCATCTCCAAAAGATTACAGTGGCGGGCTTTTTTCAGGATCTTCAAATGTTTGTGTTTGTGAAGGAATGATGTGTTTTCTATTAAGGCCATGCTGTTATTGTTATGAACTCTTGCTGTATGCTGGAGTAACCTCAGTGTTAAATTAGAAAATAATATTACATTTAAACACAAGATTCCAGTAGGGATAGTATAAAAACCGCCCAGAGCATTTCATTCTGTCGGATTCTCTAAGTCCAATTTCATGCAGGTTTCACTAGATCTTTCAAAAGCAAGTTATGCAGCTTAAGTTTCAGGGATTTGTTCTTCTCATTGCTCTCTGATTGTACCACCATAGTTTAGTTGCACAGCAGTTTGTGGTATAAGATCAACCCTGAGGGAGTCTTGACTAGAAATTCAGATATGTACCGATTTTAATTGAATCTCAGCCACATATGGTCAAGAAGTGCAGTGTGTGAGTCTTAGATGAATAGTTTTAATATCTAAGTCTCAAATTATATTACAAAAATGCACACACAAGGGTTTTAAGGTATTTTGTTTTGTTTTGCTTTCCAGTTAAAAGGAAAATCATTTGAGGAACAATGTGAAACACAATTAAGAACAATTGATTTTTCTTGCCACATTTGCTTTTTCTTCTTGTTTCAAGCATAAATGTAACAAAATATAGTAAGGTTTATGCTTGAAATAAAAATGATATTTATTTATTTGCCAGTGGTGTGAGGAAAATACATTTACTTCAAAGGTATATTGTCTGACAACAACTTTCAGTATATGGTAGCGACAAAACACCATATATATGGTAATATAGTGTTTTGTCTGTGACAGTGGTCAGAGCATAAAGGGAGATAAACACCGGCCATAATAATCCCTGGATGTGTCCTACTTTAGAGGCCCGGCCCACTGTCAGGTGTTATATTTAATCTCTTCCTATACAGCAGAGCAGATGATCTCTCAATTTTACAAGTACAGATTCAACTTTTGCAATTATAAAATGCAAGAAATAGATAGTGGAAGTGAATGTTTTAGTATTAAATACAGCAACATTTGCCTTACAGGTCAGAGTTTTGTTGATTTAATTGATTTAAACTTTTCTGAACTCTGGATCATCACTGATTAAATAAAGAACATTGGCAGGCTGATTTATATTCTTTACTCTACAGTAACCTTTCATGATTACAAATCATGAGGTGACAGCCAAGTTATTGTCCATTCCACTTAATACTGACAAATGCTTGACTGTATTTGCAAAAACAATTTCTGTAGTATATCATGAAAGTACTGTAGTATATCATGAAAGATTTTTGACATTTAGTTCAGTTGCAGGCATGTCAAGACTAAGAGGTACGAGCTTAGGAACTAAAAATAGATATGATCTACAGGGAGCAACACTTTCCAGCTCTCCCTACGCAAACACTTACCCAGCAGACCAATCAGTGATACACGTATGCATGGGATTTCAAATGCTGAGTAAAACTGGGCTCAGTGTCCTCAACTGGGCTTGTAAGCCTGATCTTGACCCTTAACAGGGGAGTGGAAAATTCTGGAGCACTTCCAAAAGTTGTATGCTACCTTATGTTGATGAAGTTCAGTGCAATACTTAAGAATATGCGAGATTACTCGAGATTCAACCAATTCCTGCCTATTTCGCCTATTGCCTATTTTGTGCTAAATGTAAATTTGCTCTCATTAATGGATTTTACTAGTAACCATGGAGCAATATCACATGGAGGGATCAAATGGCCGAAAGAATTTGGTTTCTTTGCTTTTGCAATTATGCTTCAATGCTTTTGCTTACAAAATGATTGTGTTGCCTTGAGAAACTTGTTTGCTTGCAATACTTCTGCTTTCTTTCGCAAAAGCTTTGCATTTGCCAAAGAAATTGTCTTCACTCTCAAAAGCATTAATAGCCTAATTTTTATCCATCTCATATTATTTCCATCACCAGTTTTGCATTCATTCAAAATTTGTATTTTTTGCTCAAAATATTTGTCCGTAAAGGTTTAGGGGAGTGCAAAACTTTTGAGAGTGAACGCAGAAGCGATGAAATCTCTTTTATTCAGTCTCATTTCATATTATTCTCAGTCACCATGTAACATTAGCATCTCTGTAGGCTAATGAACTAATGAACTAACTAAAAAAGTAGCCAAATGTCTAGACCATTGTGTATTGCTGCTGGCAACCCCCCCTCAAAAGAGCTGTCTCCAATGATCATTTTTATGCATTCAGTGAAGAAAAATAGACTTGTTTACTTCAAGATTATTTGTGGCAGACAGAATGATGAAAAGCTGGAATTTTAATCAGCCACTTGTTTGCCAGTGTGTCTTGTTTAATCAGAGAGTCACAATGCTGTTGCTTTTGCAGGCATACTTCTGAAAGCTTGCTACATTACATTTAAGAAAGATTGTGAAAGAGGATGACACTTTAGTTGGTTTGACTCCAGACACCTATTAGCACATGTTAATGTACCTTAGCATACATTATTTGAATTGTCATTGTACATATAAACCAAACATGCGAGGCTCAGCTACATATATATGCTAATGGTATCTCACTATCACTATCACAAAAGTCAAGTCAAGTCACCCTTATTTATATAGCGCTTTTTACAATACAGATTGTGTCAAAGCACTTAACAGTATCAAATTGGAGGATAGAGTGTTAG
>JAUZSZ010000114.1:10384446-10395503 GCA_034780575.1 Labeobarbus marequensis | reverse complement strand
CAACTAAGTATGGAGTAAAGGGTCTGAATACTTATGTAAATGTGATATTTCAGTTTTTTCTTTTTAATAAATTTACATACATTATTAAAATTCTGTTTTCACTTTGTCATTATGAGGTATGGCATGTAGATTAATGAGAAAAAAAGGAATTTAAACAATTGTAGTATCAGGCTGCAACATAAAAAAAATGAAAAAATTTAAGGGGGTCTGAATACTTTCCATACCCACTGTATATTGTCTGAAAACAACTTTCAAAATATGGTAGCTATTAAAAGTTGACAAAACACCATATATATGGTAATAGTGTTTTGTCTGTGACAGTGGTCAGAGCATAAAGGGAGATAAACTAGGGAGATAAACACTGGCCATAATAATCCCTGGATGTGTCCTACTTTAGAGGCCCGGCCCACTGTCATGTGTTATATTTAATCTCTTCCTATACAGCAGAGCAGATGATCTCTTGATTTTACAAGTACAGATTCAACTTTTGCAATTATAAAATGCAAGAAATAGATACTGACAGTGAACGTTTTAGCTAAATACAGCAACATTTGCCTGACAGGTTAGAGTTATGTTGATTTAATTGATTTAAACTTTTCTGAACCCTGGATCATCATTGATTAAATAAAGAACATTGGCAGGCTGATTTATATTATTTACTCTACAGTAACCTTTCATGATTACGAATCGTGAGGTGACAGCCAAGTTATTGTCCATTCCACTTAATACTGACAAATGCTTCACTGCATTTGCTAAAACATCTAAACCAATTTTGGAATTAAATATATCATTTTTTAAAGCTCATTAGTATTAAAAACTTCTTTAAATGTATATTCTATTTGTTTGTTTATACATTTTCTTTTCTTTGAGAAAGAATTCCAACTAATGTGATGTATGTGTGAAATTATTGGTATGTGAATGTAGAAATGTCTGACTCACTGTGAAAACCAGCATCTCTGTATTCAAGTAGACATGTCTGTTCATGCCTGTCATCTCTGTAAAATTCAAGCACATTAATGGTCAGAACCTCCCTTTATTCACTCTAATCATCATTACATAACTACAAAATGTATTAAAGTTTATAAAGCTAAATATACCAATTTTTTAGAGCATGCGCTGACCATAAAAATTCAGAAATGTGTGTTTATGCATTTGGCAGCCATGCTGTAATGTTTGAACTAGAAATACTTATAATAAAGTACAAAAGTTGGTAAATCAATTTTACATTGTCCTTGTTACACATTACATGTATTTACAATAGTAATACAATTATGCATGTTGTTGTTTTTTAAGAAGTTTAAAAATACCACTCTTCGCATCACCTTCTATTTGAGTTCATTTTAATCTTAACTTGTGCAATGTTTATTATTAGATAACTGAGGTAATAATTTTCAGACACAAAGCAAATTTTGCTTTTGGATGTGTGTCACATCTCAACCTCCACTATTGGGTAAACACAGTGCCCTCCTTTCTTTGAAAATGTTTCAACATTTGTACCACCTGAGCTCCATAGAAGACACAATCAAATCTAGGACATGCGTGTCACCTCTCAACCTCTAATTGTTTTGGTTGGTATAGAGTCCTGCATTCATTGAAAATATTTCTGTTTAAATGATATATTGTAGTATATCATGAAACATTTTTGACATTTAGTTCAGTTGCCGGCATGTCAGGACTAAGAGGTATGAGCTTAGGAACTAAAAATAGATATGATCTACAGGGAGCAACGGTTTCCAGCTCTCCCTGCGCAAACACTTACCCAGCAGACCAATCAGTGATACACGTATGCATGGGATTTCAAGTGCTGAGTAAAACTGAACTCAGTGTCCTCAACTGGGCTTGTAAGCCTGAACTTGACCCTTGAAGTCATACAGGGGAATGGAAAATTCTGGAGTGCTTCCAAAAGGTTGTATGTTACCTAATGTTGATGAAGTTCAGTGCAACACTTAAGACTAGAATATGCAAGATTACTCCAGATTCAACCAATTACCGCCTATTTCGCCTATTGCCTATTTTGTGGTAAATGTAAATTTCCTCTCATTAATGGATTTTACTAGTGACCATGGAGCAAAATCACATGGAGAAGAAAAAAAAAAAGATCAAATGGCCGAAATAATTTAGTTTCATTGCTTTTGCAATTATGCTTGCCTTGAGAAACTTGTTTGCTTGCAAAACTTTTGCTTTCTTTCGCAAAAGCTTTGCATTTGCCAAAGAAATTGTCTTCATTCTCAAAAGCATTCATAGTCTATCTAATTTTTATCCATCTCATATTATTTCCATCATCAGTTCTGCATTCATTCAAAATTTGTTTATTTTGCTCAAAATATTTGTTTGTAAAGGTTTAGGGGAGCACAAAACTTTTGAAAGTGAACACAGAAGCTATGAAATCTCTTTTATTCAGTCTCATTTCATATTATTCTCAGTCATCATGTAGCATTAGCTACATTAGATCATTTTTATGCATTCAGTGAAGAAAAATAGACTTGTTTACTTCAAAATTATTTGTGGTAGACAGCATGATGAAAAGCTGGAATTTTAATCAGCCACTGGTTTGCCAGTGTGTCTTGTTTAATCAGAGAGTCACATTGCTGTTGGTTTTGCAAGCATACTTCTGAAAGCTTGCTACATTAAGTTTAAGAGAGACTGTGAAAGAGGTTGACACTTCAGTTGGTTTGACTCCACACCTATTAGCACATGTTAATGTACCTTAGCATACATTTTTTGAATTGTTATTGTACATATAAACCAAACGTGCGTGGTAATAAAGAGGCTCAGGGACCAAAAGACCAAATATGGTATCAACAATGACTAGAATGATAGGACTAGTGGATATAATGTGAAGGGCGAATTGTTATTAATCAGAATGTGATCCATACTGAGCCATATAGTTACTGCACCGCCAATCATCTGATTAGTGCCTTTTGCGTAAAAGTCATAATATGGCGGCTGCAGTGAATTTTTTGAAACAATTTGTGACTTTAAGCAATTGTGATCCCTACAGTAAAGTTAATTTATTTAGCAGTTGCTTTTATCCAAAGCAACTTACAACAGATTTATTATGAGGATAATCCTGCTCAAGGCTTCATGTCGCAGTACTTATGGGAATTGAACCAGTAACTTTCTGGTTATTAGCCCTGTACTTTAACCACCACACCACAATACCCTGTTGAAATGTTAATAATCTATACCCCCTATTTGTGTAGACTATTAGAAAACTATTATCATTCCATCTTTTGACAAAGGTTTAATGATTTTGCATCAGGAGATTCAGCTGCTCTGGTTTAATGGCTGGAGACTGGTTTGCTCTGATGCTTCTAATGGAAGAAGCCTGTAATGCAGCACAGCGCCAGCCCTTTTTCCACATAGACTGCCTCTTTCTAATGTTCTTTTCCTTGTAACACACGATTTGAATTACTACATCACCTTCATTAGCTACTCTGAACACAATGCTATGATTGTGGAATAATGCTTTGCTGCTTGTTTGCAATTCGGTTCAATCCAGTTTTAGAATCGTAACCCTTTAGGATTGTGACCACATCATTTTGAATTACAATCTGATTATAAATCTCTGCAACTTTTTTGGGATTCCAAGAATGATAATAGAATTGACAATTATACTTATCAGAGCGCATATACATCCTGACATCACAGACGTTGATTATATATTTGCTAGAGGTGATGCATGTGGAAAAAAATTTTTTAATGCATTTTTTAATTAGAAATTATATTTTCTGGATTACAATTTAAGTGAAATGTTGAAACGGTGTCTTATTGTTTTATCCGTCTTTTGCATTAATGACGGCAGCAATCAAGCTGTACTCCACAAGTTTGTGTAAACCTGATGATTATTTTCTCCAGCATGACTTCAGAATGATCAAATTAGTAAGCAAACTGAGGTACGGAACACTAATAGCAAAACTGAATGGGCTAAACATACAGAATGTACTGATCAAATTTTAGTATATAAAACATCTGGTAAATGATTGTCAAGTGTAGGCTAAAAAATGTGTTTATTTCCAGCTGTAGCTATGGGAGTAAATATTTGTCAGCAGTCTTAACAGCACTCATTCTGTTATTAGAAATACGGTCTTCGTTCATTTAAACATTTATGCTTGTGGTCGTCTGCACACTAGACATATTTTTATCTCTTAACAGGTGTTTATTCTTCTCATTCAGGAATGATAGACTCTAAAATGTCATAAACATGTAGATACACTCCAAATCAAAACATTAATTTTCCTTAATTAGTATATAACAGAGGACTGGTGTCATCTCATGGTGCACTCTGATATTGAAGTCATGTTATTAATGAAAAGCAGTTGAAGTAAAACATGACATATTCATAATAAAACACGTCCACTCACCATAGAAACATTAGGTTTTATTTCTAACAGGAACACAGAGTATATTAAGAGATTTTTTCAAACAAACATCTTTCTTTGCAGTAGAAAAATATATAGGCATACACTGTGGTTTGTGTAGGCCCCCTTTTTACATTTAACCTACGTGATCCCTCTCCGCAATTACAGCAGCTCACGGTCCATCACAGTCCATAATCACCTTCATTCAAGGCCTCAACCTGTTTTTCTATTGTAGCGGAAGAGGGAAAAACAATCATGAAAAAAAACAACAATCTCATTCAATATTATCACTCTCCTTTGCCACTTCCTGACTTACTACGACCTTCATAATGTTACATCCATATCCCTCATCTTCTATCCTCCAAATAACACTGGAGAGTTTCCACACACCATGGGTCATAAATCACAATGCAGCACACACAGCCATGCACAATACCATAGCAGCAAAAATGTTGTAGGAAAAGAACTGTTGTAGTGTGCAGCTTTAAAAAAGTAGAACAGACGTAGGAAAAATCGGAAGTGCAACAGCAGGGATTTAGCACTTAATGGGCATTATTTTCTCTCATGGACTCCCTTATAATGCATCACGCTTAGTGCATTCACTAGAAAGTGACAGATAAACTGGTACAATCAAATGAGAGGCACAAACTTCAATATGAAGCAATCTCATACTGTACCAGATTATTCCATCACCTGAAAATTACACACATTTTATGCACTGCTGTTAAACGGACAATTAACTCAAAATTGAAAATTCTGTCATCTTTTAATCACCCTCATGTGGTACCTGAACAACTTGAAGAACATCATTTGAAGAGCTGTTATGCCCATACAATGAAAGTCAGTGGGTTCCATTACATTTACTTTCATTATATGGCCAAAAAACAAAACAAACAAACAAAAAACTGATACATTTTATTCAAAATCTTCTATTGTGTAAAAATAAAGGAAATGCACACATGTTTGGAGGCTGAATAAATGACAAAACTTTCATTTTTGGTTGAACTATCCCTTTAAAGATGATTTAAATTATTAACGTCCAGTCACATTTCAAAAGCAGGATTCCCAAAATTCAGTGACTTTAGAGTAACAAAATGATTACCCTTCAAGGTAACAAAATAATAGGTTGCAGAATCTATTTCAGAGCAAATGCTAGTTGTTCACTTCATACAAGGACATTTGGAAAGATATCCAAAACAATACCATTGTATAAAAGTTAATAACAGAATAACACAATGGAAGGCATCTATGTTATGAAAATGATTGGTTTACCCCATGTCAGATCTGCAAAATAGTGTACGTAGTGTGCTAGAAAATTAGAAAATTACATAAACCAACATTTTTCATTCTGAGTAACTGCCATATGGTTAACATGGTTAGTCTCAAAGTTGCACAGAGCCCAAACTTCTCATTTTAAACTAAATGTGTATCTCACAATCAAACAGCAACATTGAATTAATTTGGACAATATGAAAGATGGCCACACATGGCCAAAAGGGTTTTCTTTTGAGGATATCATTGCTAATTTCTACTCTTCAGACTTTTCAAAAGTCAATTCTGAAACCATTTGCATTTGTCCTTGTTACAACATTTACTTCAAGTTCATCTGGGGTCTTCATCTGTCACCAGTAGGGGGTGTTGTTTTCAATATGACCCCAACTCTGCCACTCGGGGAAGAATCCACTAGATGTTCTCGGGCTCCCAAATTGATCAAATTCCATCTCTGGCCGTTTGCCTTGATTCTTGAAATCTGTTGCTGTCTGTTGACTTACACTGGTCTGGCTGGGGTCGTTCTCTGCATGTACCAGCTTGTAATTCTTCCCGTCGTTATTGTCCCAGTATGTGGTATCATGAGTTTTGTAGGATATGCAGAACTCCACCTGCTCATGTGGGGGCACAAAACTTGGAAGGTCGATGGAAAACGAGAAAGTGTCAACGTCTTCGCAACCATAAACATTATTCATGTATGTACAAGGAATATCAGCGTAGCTTTTCCAGGAATCAAATGTTATTCGCACATGGACCATTTTCTCAAAGCTTACGTTGCTCACTTTGACCGTGCCAGTGAGCGATCTCTCTTGAATTATACAGTTTTCCAAGCATACCAGGCTCTTCTTTAGACGGTTCCGGAAGTCCAAATAGTCTGCAGCAGGCTGAGGGAAATCCAAAATCAAATTCTTCTCCTTCTCCGCTTTCAGGCCCACAATGGCGTCCTCCAAGTCTGATAATTCGAACTGCAGGTCTAACATGGGGTCTTCCTCGAATTCCTTGAATACATGGACTGCTGTCAGAGACATGCCTTTGGAGTCAGCAAAAACCACTTTCTTTTTGTTTTTGGTCTTGGGACTCTTCCATCTTATGTTATCAGTGTCCACATCTGTCTTGGTGCTGATACAGGATCTCAGAGGTTTGTACTGGTTGACTAGGCTCCTGGACTTGCAGTCCTCATATGAACTGAGGAAACTGCGAAGAGGCGGCGAATGTGCCAGACAAATTCTCATTGCCACATCCACAGGCATAATTGGACTTGGCATTGGCCTGGGGTTCAGTATCTGCAGAACCCTGTCATGAAGACAAAAATGAAGAACACTACAGTGACCAATTAAGCAGGAGATGTGAACGACTTTAGAGATTCCGAATTTAGAGATTAAAGTGGTTACCAAAACTATAGCTGCAGCTAGTTTGAGCTATTTTACAATCCAACAATAGTGCAATAGCTGATGGTTTAAGCTTTTCAAATTAGAATAATTATCAGTTTTTATAAGGAATATCCATACTTCCATATTATATTTATTATTACATATAATATTAGTATCACACTTTAATACATTACAAAATTAAGGGCTGGGATAAATCCAAAAGAAACACATTATAAAATATAAATTTATAAAATACCTATTCCAGTCTTTTTAGCACTAATATTCACCTTATTAGACACTACTGTGCATTTTAATTGTTACAAGTAATTTTTTTTGTAGAACTACGTTTACGATTTTACCTGTAAAGCAGGCAGTCTGTATATGTAATGACTGGCTAGTCATTACATATACACAGTATGACAAGTAAAAAAATTATTGTAACTAGTGAGATAAGCAATATTACTAATAACAGCATAGCAGTGTCTCAAAAATAGAAACTATTATCTAATACAAAAATAATAGTAAAGCTATAACAGAGACTAGTAACTAGACAATACCAGTACTTCAATGAATAGTTACCTAAACTAGAATACGTACTACAGCTAAATCTAAACCACAGACCCCTATTGAATTCATTGGCAAAAAAATAGCAAAAACAACGGAAATAAATGTTAACCAATTGTCGCAGTAGGACTAATTACCAGCTATTAAAAAACAGTACTAGTAACATAAACAGATAGGCTAATATAAGTTAAAACAGCTTGGCATTCCCAATGTTCAAATAATACTTTAAACAGTAGTGTTTTAAATTGAATATAAATCATTAGTCATATTCGAAGGTCATCTTTACACTTTTTCAGCACGCAGTGAGCAGTGACAAACCCACTCGATGCACCGTGACGCACTCTGGATTCTTACCTGGTGCAATTCATTGAAACCCGTGGTTTGTTTCCAAAACGACAGACACAGTTTGCTCTGTTATAGTTTGAACAAGTACAGTTTTTCCTAGTTTCTTTTAAACTTCATTTAACAACGTGCCGACCATCATAACTAAAAACCCACTGACGAACCGTCGTTTGCAGCGGCACGCCCCCTTCGCGGTCCAGCTGTACTGCAAAAGCCAAGAGCGCTCAGCCGGTACATCAAGCCTCTGCGCGCATTGGTTCACAGTAACCCATTCTGACAGCCAATGGGAGAGCAGGAGAGCGAGGCGCTCGTGCAATCAGCGCGCAGGAAAGAATCAGTCGGGGCCCGCGTGCACCGCAGATCGGCATAGCAGTGAACCGAGAGAGAGAGGAGGGGGGGGAAAGCGTCAACCAAAATTAGATAGCCTGTAGACCTCTGACGAAGCTGTGGCGAGTAATTTCTATTTGAATGTAATTTCTTTTCTGTATTCTTTTTCTCTATTAATAATACAGAGGCTTTTTGGCCGTGTTACTGTAACTATTCACATATAATGAGGTTGTTTGTTAGTTTGTTTCACATGTGGGCTAAGGTTACGTTAGCCACAAAAACAAAACTGGTTCTTGAGTTGTGGCACACAGGGCATTTTGTGTGCTCACATCATAAAACTAGGCCTAGTTCATGGAGAAGCAGGTTTGAAACCGGCCTCTGCCATGCCCCATTTTCCCTTGCTTAGCTTTCATGCAGGTCCTATAAACACTA
Organism: Labeobarbus marequensis; assembly: GCA_034780575.1. Lineage (NCBI taxonomy): Eukaryota > Metazoa > Chordata > Actinopteri > Cypriniformes > Cyprinidae > Labeobarbus > Labeobarbus marequensis. The sequence goes on along the minus strand of JAUZSZ010000114.1, from coordinate 10,386,838 downwards.
GGCCTAACTATACAGGTAGAAATCTTCATAAATGTGACCCTGGACCAAACCAGTCATAAGGGTCAATTTTTTGAATTTGAAATTTATACATCATCTGAAAGCTGAATAAATAAGCTTTCCATTGATGTATGGCTTGGGAAAGGACAATATTTGGCCGAGATACAACTATTTGAAAATCTGCAATCTGAGGGTGCTAAAAAAAATAAAAAATATTGAGAAAATCACCCTTAAAGTTGTCCAAATGAAGTTCTTAGCAATGCATATTACTAATCAAAAAGTAAGTTTTGATATATTTAGGGTAGGAAATTTACAAAATATCTTCATGGAACATGAAGGATTTTTGGCATGAAAGGAAAATCGATAATTTTGACCCATACAGTGTATTTTTGGCAATTGCTATACCTGTGCTACTTATGACTGGTTTTGTGGTCCAGGGTCACAAATAGAGAAAAAAAAATCAGGCCAGGAAAATGGGGGAAAAAATTCTGGATTTTTTTTCCATAGCCTAGTGAATTCAACATTTTCAAATTAATTGCACTAGAAATTACTCTTTGTAAATGTAATCACTTTGACATATTATTAAAAAAATTAATAATAATATAAAAAAAACATTTTCATCATGAATATCTGGAAAGCATGGAAAATCATTGGTCAAAATGAGTGGTAACCTTGTTCATAAGTGCAAGATCACATCATACCAATTGCAAGCTGTCGTTTGTGGGTGTTAAACATTTATGAAGCTGTCATGCTCTATTGGTGTTAGATGGTCAAAATGCTGTATGTTGCAATGACAGCAGCCTATTGAGTAATGTGACCTACATTAGCAAGATCCATACTGCAACATTTTACAAACTGTATAATGAATTTATGATCATCACAAAATACAGAGTACAATACTTCAACCATATTTCATGATAATGAAATAGGTAAGGGCACTTCTAAAACTTGAAAATAAAGACATATACTATGGTTTTAAAGACAATTCATACACCTGTAGGATATATTTATTCCATAGTGAATATTTTTTGTTATATTAATGTATATGCTTTGAATAAGTTCAGGAGCCAGAAAAGACAAAGCATAATTGTAGAAAAAGTTTTCAAATGCATTGTCTAATAAAAATTCTCTAATAAAATGATATTAGAAGCGGCACCCATTTAAGCAACAAATATATTACGATAAATTTGTGAAATACTTAAAATTTAGGTGCACTGTCAGCATATTCAAAATAATATATTGTTACCTTTTAATAAGGTCTTCTATTCCTTTTGAGATGTCTGAGTTTGTTTTGCTGAAGTCTAATCTGAACACTTTAGCCTGTATATCAAGAGTGGAAACTTCAAGCAACTATTGGTCCATTAACCTCACTTGCAAAACAGGAAGCGTACAGACAGCCTGCTCAATCAATGTAGCTACAGCTGGCCATCCGCATAATGATACAAAATACACTAATCAAATCACATTCTGTTTACACTAATGACGATGGTCCATGATGATGATCAGGGAGAATTAATTTACCTCTATAATATAGTATCAAGCAAAGTGCTTGCTTTTCTTTTAACCAGGTGTTTTGGAAAATGTAAATGTTTGTGCAATTACAGATTGCTAAAGTGTATAAGCAGATTTTAGTATAAGCAGAACAATATATTTACAACATTTGGTGTTTTATTTCACATTTTGTGTATTGACTTATAGGATTATTGTTTTCACAGTGAGTGCTGTTGATTACGGATGATTTCCTGAGGTCGGTTAAACAATACAGGGTGTGTTTGCTTGATATCAGCAGTCATGCAAACATGTATTAAGGGAAAGAGAGTGCAGAACAAGATAGAACTTGCAAAGATTTCTTCATGTGACTTTTTCCCATCTTAAAAAAGTTTGCTTGCATTAATTGGACTATGCACAAATATGATTGTTTTTGAGTCTGAGACACAACTGTGTTACGGTCTTAGGTTTTTACGTGTCACTTCCTCAGTGACCTGAAGTCGATCTGACTTTGACCAGCTGAAATGTGGGCAGTTTTGCATAGTGTGGCAACATTTAGAGAGTTATTGCAAGAATATCAGTATTTAGAGAACCATCCAGTGAAATCAGATGAGAATGTGCTGCAGTACCTGAGCCCAAAGATATTTGGTATTTTATGCACTTATAAATGTTGCTTTCATATGATCTCGCTGATGTCAGTTCAGATAGAACAAGCCCTCTTATTCATGGACAGAAGTATCTTTGAAAACATTAAACCTCTTAAATGGTTATAAATGAATAATAAAAATAATCTTGTTTAAAATGGTCCACTTTACCTCATGATGCTCTGCTTGTTTTGTTTTAAGAGGTTTAAATATAGAACTAAAAAGCCTGTTACTACCATCTGCTGCTGGATGGCTGTATTACC
>JAUZSZ010000114.1:10338299-10353501 GCA_034780575.1 Labeobarbus marequensis | reverse complement strand
AGCTGCTGAAGTGATTGAGAGCCGATCCTGTAAGATGCTCTCAAATTGTCTTCAGATTGTAGATTCTCCCTGGCTGTGTGTTTGTGGTGCATCCTGGCAAGACACAAGAAATGTGCATCAGGTCTCTCTCCTCAATTTTAGACAATTTTGGACACTTCACCTCAAGTTTAGAAGAGGTAGCACAGAGGTAGCAGAGTAACATTTCAATTTTACTTGAATCACTACATCTATCAAGCCGTTAGTTGCCATTAGGTTTCGTTTCTGCTGACGTGGGGAAATCATGTCTCGGGTATGGAGGGAATGATAAGTGAGCAGGAACTAAGCAAAAAGAGAATGAATCTGCATTTGCAAAAATCAATCTCCTCGCAGGTCTCGAAGGAAGAAATCAAGCTAGATCTGTGTCACAGCCATATTTTAAGCATCCGAGGGCCTGACCTTTCATTAGTCTATTTCAAATTAAGTATTTTGATAATCTAATTTTGAGACACTCAGTTACAGTTCATGCCTCACTTGCTAAACAGTGCGGTATGTTGACTTTTAAATAGCACAGAATGTTATGAGAATGCTTTGATAGCTGTTAAAAAATAGAATCCCAAAGTATCATATTCATAGAACATAACCATAGCAAATGACAATAAAAACATTTGTGTTTGTAGTAATTAAGAAATTCATAAATTATAAATTCGCTATTTATATCATACAAAAAATATAGAATATTTTATTAAAATTCTAAATGCACATATTTTAATATAATACTCAGATAATACAGTCAACCTTTATATATTTAGTTGTATTTTATATGTTTAGTTATATATTTTATATATGCTCACCAAGGCTGCATTTATTTGAGCACAAAATGTGAAAAATGTGAAATAATATTAAAATGTAAAATCTCTTTTCTATTTGAATATATTTTTTAAAAATGTAATTTATTCCTGTGATGGCAAAGCTGAATTTTCAGCAGCCATTAATTTAATCTTCAGTGCCATTAATATGATGATCTGGTGCTCAGTTATTATTATTATTGGTTCTACCAACTGGTATTACCAATGTGGAAAATAGTGTATCTGCTTAAACTACAGCCTTGGTGAGCATAAGAGACTTTAATTAAAAACATAAAAAAATCCAAATATTCACCCTTAGTGTAAATTAAATTGAAATAATTTCAGATTATCAGATATGTCCTTTTTGTCTATAATCATGCTCTTTTCAGCAAAGATCGGTTTCATTTATGTCTACATAATAGATGCCTCTCTCAATCACTTTCAAGGACACTTTCAAGGTCTTCCACTTCTTTTATTTGCCTTCTTCACCAGAGAGGGAAATTCTCTTTCCCCAGAGACCTTGACATGCCTTCACGAGCTGTTAAATGAGCCCCTCCTTCATGGCACACTGTCATAGCTTTCATTGTATTACAGCATTCATCTTTCTGCTTTCAGCAGAATAAGGAGAGAAGGGATGTCAACAGGGCTGGCTGTGTGCTTACATCGGTGAGCCAGAGCTATATTACTATTAGGACACATCCTTCGCTCGTACATCAAAATAAAACTAATTCATGGTATTTACTCAAACCCATACACAGTCCCTCACTGAACGCATTCAATCTTTAGCTCTTTTTCTCACCATATATAAGGGATTGTCGAACATATCATGCATATCCACCTCGCTCTGTTGCTGTGAAGTATCAACCTGTGTAAAAAAGGATCAAGAAATTAAGACACAGCCTAATGACTGACACGTTCAGAATTGACTATCATAACACAGATCTATCTCTATAACATGCTGTGAGGTATGAAGGTCACCTGTGGGTTTGTGCTGTTTCTTATTGATGTCTCTCTAGCTCCTCTGTGTCCTCTCCCACATACTCTATATCTTTCTTTCTGTCACATCTTCAGAATAACTCCTTGTGTGTGGGTGTGTTTAGGGTGTTTTTTTTTGTTTTTGTTTTTTGCTACAGTGCTTGCATGGCAGCTCTATGTTGATATTGCTCAAACATTCTGTTAGGATTTGTTTTAAACCCCAGGACGTTGTCCCATTTACAGACCAGAAACCAAATCTTACCTAAAAGTTTAACACTATTTATTTTAGAGGTGAAGTAGCTGTACACATATTTGTAACAAAAAAATGTTTGGTACTTGTCTTTCGGTTTGGCACACACTTACCGAATGAATGCAGTGTTGTACATTGCATGATCAAACTTTGTGCATCATATTTCAATGTTTGAGCTTCCTTGTTTACCATACAATATGTGATGTGCTCTATGTGTGTGTTTTGATCATTATTTAGATGTAAATAAAAGCCTAAATTGGTTGGATCTTCTAAATTTTGTTACCTGGACTATATACATACTTTATTGCATCCAAAAGTGGAAGCTTTTAAAATCTCTTCCCCCATTAAAAAAGGTTATGTTACAGTGGGTATAGTATAGTTTTCCCAGTACGCCACCATTTCACACAAAAAAGGCAATTTTATATTTAGTTTTCCCCTGCTGTACCCAAAACATGATGAACTGCTAATTCAAACAGAGGCAAGCATCATTTTTGCGCACAGCTACATCCCTAATGTATATTTGCTGCTTTGTGAGCGCTTAGGTTGAGTATACTACATCAAAATGAATGAAGGAGCTAATGGTTCATAATTGCTTGCCGTCCGTCTTTATCTGAATGGTTGCTGGATTCTCAGAGGTCTTAACCAATCACACAACCAAACATAGCAAGATCATTTCAAGGACAATAAAGCATGCATCATGTGGTTCCTGTCACTTTGGCTAACCTTGTCAGGCTCAGTGTTGACTGGTGTGGCATCTGCTTTGACAGGGGTTGCACCATCAGTTGGCTGGGTCACAAAGCTCAACTCAGCAGCATACATCGGGTTTTCAACACTCTCAATAAGAGAGAGAGAGAGAGAGAGAGAGAGAGAGAGAGAGAAAAGAGCCAAAAAAACTTTTAAATGATTCAGTTCACAATTTCAGCCAATATTTAAGGGGCAGTTCACCGAAAAGTCTGGGTGAAAAAGGAATAGTTCACCAAAAATATCCAGTAAAACTACAGACAACATGCAGTAAACCCTTTCTGCCAGTTGAGGTCATACTTTGGCAGGCCCATTCATGACTGCAGTGGCTACAGCAGTAGGTGCAGCAGGAGATCCCTCTGCATCCTCACTGTATGCTGGGTTCTCAAAACTCCTTCCTTTTCCCTCCACTTCTACTGATGTGCTGGATTCCTAATATTGATCAAAGGACAAAAGATGTTAACATGGCAAACAAACCTCTAATTGACAAGAATCTTTTGCTGTGCTTTTGCCTGTTTCCTTATTATTTCTAAATGTTGTTGTGGAAACTGATTCTTTTTTAGTATCCTTTGATGAATAGGAATTTCAAAATGATATAGATTTTTCTTTGCAACATTATAAATGTCTTTACTGTCACATGCATCCTTCTTGAATACAATGATCAATTTATATTAAAAACTGACCCAGGTAGTGTGTATTTGTAATAAACTATACGCGCTATATTTTGGATATATGTTTTACAATACAAGGTGAGAACAAACCTCTTTGGGAACGTTGCTGTTGTCATTCTCCGATTCAGATGGGTTGTTAAAATGTTCAGAGTTACCCCCCCTAATTATATGAAGTAAAAGCAAACCAAAGGTTTATTTTGTAATATACTGCAACTGTATATAATATCTGCACAATATCTACATTCATTCATCTACATTCATCTCTCTTTCTAATATTCACTAATATTTATTATACACTTTTTTCATTCTCACCAGAAGCTGGGCCTACTGAAGTTAGATACACTAATAGGCAGATTAATGTTATGCAGAGTGTTCATAATTTTCTCCTTTTTTGCAGAATATATCAGGCAAACCAGGAAAAGAGCCACAACAGCTGTAACTCCAAGAGCAATAGCAACTATGAATGGACAGAAAGAGAGACAGGATTTGGGTCATATCGTCTTGTTTGTTTACCTAAGACAACAGCTTGAAAAGTTAATGCATGATTTGCTGATATCATGTACTGCCATAAATTTTACCCGAGGTTGTGACTACACCATAAACACTGGTCTCGCAGAAATCTCCTTTCCATTCAGGGGGGCAACTATAAGCGGAGAATGAACAGTTAGCATTACCACATCCACAAGTTTATCCATCCCTACTTTTTAAACACTTTTTTTTTTCTTATGAAAATGCATGTCAATATCAGAACACAAGCTTACATGCAGAGCGCCTTATTGTCATCAAAATAACAGGTTCCACCGTTCCTGCACTGGCATGGAGGGGGCATGGTGGGTTCAGGCTCAAAAAATCAAACATCACAAAAACAATTGGATGGGAGCGGCTGCTATATTTAGAGCTAAACAGTACAATTTGCCATACAGTCTTAGTGTAAGTACTTATATCTTTTATTATTACCGGAACCCGGAGATTGACGTCAACAGTGTTGGTTGCAATAGCTAAAATGAATTGGTTTATGGTCATATCGTTAAGATGACTATAAAGACAGATAAGGAGTACAAAAGGCACCTGTGTCACATTCAGTACTGCTGCCAGGGAAGAAGCTGGTGCCCTCTGGGCAGGCGCAGGTGTAGCCTCCTGGCCTCAGCAGACACAGGTGACTGCATGTGCCCTTACAAGGGTTATTCACTGTGGGGCAGAGACAGTTCAACCCACTACATATCTCTAAAATCACTTTAAATGGCTACCATCAAAATCCTAACTACCATCATTAAATTTTAATGTCACTTTAAGTGGCGACCAACAAAATCCTAACTGCCATCATGACTTTTATATCAGCACAATAATAAAAGTTAGCTCAAGTTAACACAGACTGGATTTATAGGTCATCCTGCAAATCTCGCTTTTATTGTGGTTACTCACAGGCTATAGAGTTGTATTTCTGCTGCTGGTAGACATTGATCTGGGTAAGCCAAGGTCCTGCTATTAGGAGTCTAGTTTTGGTGCCTTTGCCAAACTTGTCCTTTCTGAACACTTCACCCTTCTCCTGCGTGCTCCAGTACACATGGTCCTCAAATAGATTCACACTGAAAGGGTTTCTTACATCTGACAGGGAAGAAATGTGGTAGAAGATATGAGTGTCCCTTTTATTTTAAAGGAATATTCTAACATTATTTTTAAGACGGCTAATTGCATGTTAATTACAATTAAAATGTGTTATAATTTAAATTGATGTTAAATGCAAATAGTTTAATTTTGAGTGTTTTTTTCACCTGCTCAAGTAGAACTTAAATACATGATTACATGTATTTTCAGAATTACTTCTATTGTCTTTAAATTATGTGGTAGTGATGAATGAATTTAAAATATATTTATTTTTAAATGTAATTTTGAATAACACTACAGTTAAAATGATAAACAAGCACTTTACATGTACTTTCGTATATTAGTCAACACATCAAGATAAGTGTTTTTCTTTAAAGCATGACAAGATTATAAAAACAATGTAAACAAGTAAAACTTTAAACTGAGTCAACTCAAACTCTTACCTATGAAAACTGATATTTGTCTGCTCTGCCCATCTGGTAGTATGGACTCAATGTGACTCTCCTTTGCATCTGACCAATAGATTCGGTCGCTGTTTGTGAAGTCGATGGACAGGCCTGTAGGCCAACCCAAAGGACTGTCCACCAGAACCCTTCTCTCTTGACCATCCAACCAGGAGCCTTCGATACGTGGCGTGTTGCCATTGTCTATCCAGTAGAGCATGCTGCATCACGACATGACAAAACAAATTCAAACATTTGCTTTTAAATATAGGCGAGCTTGAAGGAGAAATAGAGTTTTCTAATTCTTTTGGTGCTTTTTTCTCATTTTCTTTATTTTTTGTAAACTTTTTCCTTATATGCTCCAGAAATAAAATAACAGAATGTAGATTTGGAATGACATGAGGATACGGAAATGATACCAAAATTTTGGTGTGAACTATCCCTTTAAACACATCACAGCCAAATAGGATGTAAGTCTCACCCCAAACGAGGGTTTACAGCCACAGAATTGGGTTCTTGCAGGTCAGTCTTAATCAGATGCTTCCTGTAACGTCCGTCCAACATAGCCACCTCCAGACGTTTGAGCTGTGCATCAGCCCAGTACAAATTCCTGTATAGTATATTAAAGGCTCATGAGCTTTACAGACTGATTCATTATCTGCTTTTGCCAAAACCATTATTATTATTATTTTTAAAACCTTTCAGCTTCACTGCAGAGTTTGAATATTTAGTTTAGTTTTTTACCTGCCAACCCAGTCCACTGCAATCCCATAAGGCTTGGTGATGTACTTGATGTCCAGGTCGACAGCAGCAGCAATGTTATTATTATGATCATCCACAGCTGGCAGATAAGCTCTTTTAATAGCACCAGGCAATGCACCATTTCCTTCTACTGTAAAATACACCACACCTGAAATGCACAAGAGAGGTTACAAATCACATTAAACACATATAATGCAATACTGTAGTTCAATTTCATTTTTCATCAAATTGAATGTTATGTGCATTTATTTAGCTTATATACGTTTCTAATTCATAATTTATTATTTGTATATTTGGAGGAACAGCCAGGTTTTGGGCGTATATTACAGAGTATGGAAGTCCATTTCTGCCACAAAGGGGATTAAAAAAAATGTTTAGTAATTCAGGACAAAAAAATAGTTTAAATTATGACAAAGTCAAAATTCTGACATACCAAGTCAAAATTCTGAATTCAAAAGTATTACATGAGTCAAAAACCTTCTATAATTATGACATATAAAGTCATAATTAGAACATAAAAAGTCAAATATTTTGTCATAATTATAACTATTTGTCTCATAATTATGATTTAGCAAAGGATGTTATGTTACTTATTTGGAAATGGGCTTCCATAATACAGAATGCAGGAGTCATGTAATTTTTGATGGGCTGAGGCCCTAGAATTAAGTACACACTAAGTCCAGTGTTGTTGTGGTCCCAGTCATAGTCCAGCGCCACAATGCGCTCCTCTTCCTGCAAAAAGTCGTGATATTCCTCTGTCTGGAGGTTGTAGCGTCGGATGCGAATGTTCTCTGGCAGCAGGAGCAGTGGTCCAGGGCCTAAGAAAGAAGAGCTTTAAGATGTTAGACATGCGCAGAAATTCTTGTCTGTGGTTCCTTACATTTTCTAACCTACCTTCAGCCTCACACTGATTGCCTGTGCCCACTTTCCTGTAGCCCTGGGCACACTCACAGTCATAGCTTCCTTTAGTGTTTTTGCAGGCTTGCAGGCATGTGTCATACTCTAAACACTCATCTATATCTGCAGGGTGCAAGAGACACACAGGCTTAGAGTCAAAAGAGGCAGATGTACCAGCATACACAGGTGAAACTGTGTTTAAAGATTAAAGATTCAGGTGAAACTGTGTTTAAAGATTAAAGATTCTGTTTAAAGATTACAGATTCTGATTCTGAAAAAATTTAGACTGGCAGCAAAAACTTTCGCCACTAAAAAAAAAGAGAAAGATACTTAATATGTCTGTTTGTGTCTACCATTGCAGCGGAAGGTGTTATCTGGGTCCACAGCATAGCCAGGTTTACAAGAGCAGATGAAACCAGTGCCGTTCAGGTTTGTACACTCATGCTGACATAATTTCTCATCACAGTTACGGTCGTGGCCAAAATCTGAAAAGAATCACTCATCAGCTACCTCACATGCAAAAGTTAAGGCAGTTCTCACAAAATTCCATTATAACTTCATATTTGGTAATATTTGTTGACTTACTGCAGCCCAGCTCATCTGTAAGGTCTCCACAGTTGTCATTGTGGTCACACACATAAGGCAGAGCCACACAGTAGCCATTAGTGCATTTAAACTCATTGGGTGTACAGGGGGCGAGAGTGGGTTCCTGACCTGATTGAAAAACACAGTTCATACGGTCGTCACTAACCATAACAACAGTATATATTACAGTTATGCAATCACACTGCAAATATAATTTTCTTAATCAGTATTTTTCTTGTTTTCCAGTAAAAATATATTTACTTCAGAAGCAAAACATAAACTACAACTACTTAATATAATAAAACTGACTTACCTTATGTCAAATTGACTTTTATTTGTGTTTTGAACACAAAACTAACAAAATTTACTAAGGTTCAATAGTTTGGAGTCAGTAAGATAGTTGTTTTTTATTTAAAATTTTTTTTTTTTTTTTTTTTAATTTAGCAAGAATGATTGATCAAAAGTGCCAGTAAAAGACATTTATAATGTTACAGAAAATCTACTTCAAATATGTTCTTTTGAATTCTGAAAAATAATACACTTAATTCTTTTTTTTTTTTTTTTTGTGCAAAGCTGCCGAAAAGTATCCAGCACCAAGGGAAATCCTTCAATTCTATTTAAAAATCATTCCAGAATGCACCTCATGTTTTTATATGGAAGATGATTAAGGCCAAGCAATAATAAAAAAAATAAAATCATCTCAAGATTAAAGTCGTTAAATTTCGAGAAAAAAGTCAAGACAAAATTATGAATTAAATTCATTAAATTTCGAATAAAGTTGTTATGTTTCGAGAAAAAACTCCTTAAATTTCAAGAAAAAAAAGTCAAAAAAAATGTTGAGAATAAAATCATTAAATTATGAAAAATTTTGTTAAATTTCGAAAAAAAAATTTTTTGTTAAATTTCGAGAAAAAAAGTCCAAATAAAAGGTTGAGAATAAACTCATTCAATTATGAGTAAAAAAAGCTGTGAAATTTCGAGAAAAAAGTCGAGAATAAACGACTAGTTGATTTCCACTTTTCCTGTGTTATATGTGATGAGAAAAGGAAGAAAAGAGAGTTTGGCAAAAGATGGACTCTGTTCGAAAAGAAGAAACCTGTTCGATCGTATCATACGCTACTCCCCAGTGCATTACTCTCCAACCTCTGCCTCTGCAGATGCTGAATAACACTGTCCAACCAGATGAAATGAACATGACATGAGTGTGTTTATTCTCGACTTTTTTCTCGAAATTTAATGACTTTTTTTCTCGTAATTTAATGAGTTTATTCTAAACCTTTTATTTCCACTTTTTTTTCAAAATTTAACAGCTTTTTTTCTTGTAATTTAATGAGTTAATTCTAAAACTTTTATTTTGACTTTTTTTCTCGAAATCTAACGACTTTTTTCTCATAATTTAATGAGTTTATTCTCAACATTTTATCTCGACTTTTTTCTCGCAATTTAATGACTTTTTTCTCGTAATTTAATGAGTTTATTCTCAACATTCTATTTTGACTTATTTTTTCTCAAAATTTAACCATTTTTTTTCTCGAAACAACGACTTTATTCTAAAAATGTAATGAGTTCAATTTCAACATTTTATCTCGACTTTTTTCTTGAAATTTAATGAGTTTTTTTCTTGAAACGTAACGACCTTAATCTCGAGATGGGTTTTTTGTTTATTATTGCTTGGCCCTAATCCTCTTCCATATTACTAGACAAAGGGTTGCATTTTATATATTATATATTATTAACATATTAAAAAAGGATTGTGTCTAAAAGGAATGGTTCTATATCACAGTCATAATATACTCTTTTAACTGCAGCATTGGTGGGCATAGGAGACTTATTTCAAAAACATTAAAAATCTTACCAACCCTAAGCTTTTGAATGGTAGTGTATAAACATTTGTGGCAAATTTATAAAGTTTGATTTTAGTTGTGAAAAGATATGTGTGAATCTCTTACAGTTGTTCTCCTTTTCGTCACTGCCATCCCCACAGTCATCTTTTTGGTTGCACATGAGACCACTATAAATGCAGTAGCCATTGTCACAGCGGAATTTGGCTGGCATTTCACATGTAATGTTCCCTGATCACAGAACAATTATGACGGTGAGAAACTGTTAACATTTTCCTGCTGAAAAGACCAGCTTAAGCCAACATGAATTTCCAGTTTTAGGTTTAGACCTAAAGGCTAATAACGCATCTTAAAGAGACATGTATTAAAATTATAATGGTTAAAATGATCTATAAAAATAGTATAATTTCAGTTTCCTTTAATGTCTTACAGCAGAGGCTGAGTTGCTCATCTGAGCGGTCTCCACAATCGTTGAAGCCATCACACACCCACTGCTGGTTCACACACAGCTTGTTGTTACACTGGAAGAGGTTTGACGGACACCAGCGTCCTCCAGGATAGCGAGTTGCTGTTGGGAAAAGAAAAGGTACAGAGTAATATCAAGATTTTCAGTATTTGCAATAAAAAGATTTTAAAGGTCCACATATTTCAAACCCAGCACACTCACGGCAGGTGGACTCATCAGAGAAGTCCAGGCAGTCGGCAAAACCGTCACATTTAAGAGCTTCTGGGATGCAGTGTCCAGATGTACACTGGAATGTTCCAGGACGACAGGTCCGCAGCTCTGCACAGAAAATAAAATACTTGGTCAATCCAATAATAATCTAAAAAAAGGCCCACCAGTAGAGCACTGCTTTAGTCTAGTCTCAAAATTACAAGAGCTTGGACGAGGAGCAGTGCTGAATACTCTGACAGGAAGCATCTGGGTCTGTAATGTTGCAAAGCGTGAACCTACACGACCGTGCTGTTGTTGAGATGTGGGTGTAAAAGCTCAATTTTCTTGCTGTTAGTGTCATGGACTGAGATGCACGATTATGTTATGGTCAACTGATGAGTTTGCAGGTCCATTAGGAATTGTTTGGATCATGCAAAATGGTCGTTATATAATGCGGTTAGAGGACAGGGGCTGAAAAATAAGAAGTTGAAAAGAAGGAAAGAGTGAATGAGTTTCTTTTATGTTGACTTCAACTTACCACAGTCTCGCTCATCAGAATTGTCCCCACAATCATTGTCATGGTCACAAACCCAAGATCCTGGAATGCACTGCTTGTTGTCACAGCGATACTCACTCTCAGAGCAAGGCCTTGGTTCTATGAGCACATACATGAAAACTCTGAGCTCCACACAGTACATATCTAAGAGGTAACGGATGGCTCAACGCATTACTCACCACAGTTTCTCTCATCAGATCCATCTCCGCAGTCATTGTTCCCATCACACTGCCATCGAATGGGCACACAGCGGTGGTTATCACAGCGGAAATCTCCCAGAGGGTCACAGGTTAGCTCATCTGCATGCAGCAAAATGGGGAGGTTGATTTTCATTTATTTCATAAACGTTCAAAGTAAATTAAATTAAATCTCTTTTATGTAATCAATCAAACGGGATATGTAATGTTGAGTCTTGACAAAGGAGGATCTAATATCAGCTGGCTTGATAGTTTAATTACATTTCAAATAGTTAATAGTTGAGATCTTATGCAAACAAAATGCTTACAAAACTAAAATTGTATTTTATTTGTTAAATAAATGAGTTAGTGAACATTGTAAAAAGCTGCCAACAAGTATCCTGCATGAAGAGCACTTATTGAATACTGTTTAAAATCATCCCAAGATGCACCTCATTTTGGTTAGTGTGCAGAGCAGGAATCTAGACAAAGAATGGTGACTTTGAAGAAGCTAAAATATCGACAATAGTAATAATAGAGAATGAGCAAACTTGCATTATAGCCCATATAGCCCACAGAACTGTTTTGTCTTGAAGGTTTTTTGTTTCTGTTGTGCATCAACCTGTCTCATGTGAATATGTTAAATAATTATATGGGACTTACGGCAGCTCTGCTCATCACTGTTGTCTATACAGTCATTGGTGCCATCACACACAGCCCACAGAGGTATACAACGATAGTTTGTTTTGCAGGAGAACTCAGTGTCTGCATCACACTTATGATCAGGACCCACTACGAAAAAAGATTGAGGAAAGAGACAAATATCAAAGATTGGTTAATTCCGTGCTGTTAAAGAATGGCCCATTTTCCCAAAAGGATACTTACTGCACTCATCATACGGCTCGTCTGAGTTGTCTCCGCAATCATCCTGTGCGTCACACAAGTAGCTTGGTGGTATGCAGCGTCCATTTTTGCACTGAAACTGTCCAGGTTTGCAGGTTTTCTCTGCACAGCTGTCAGCTTCCTCATCACTGCCATCCGCACAGTCCTGCACGCCATCGCAGTGCCAGGATATTGGTATACAGTGCTTATTTTTACACTGGAACTGGTTCTCAGAGCAACGATGGTCACCTGGGTTACAAATGTCATGTAACTATTCATTTTAAAAATTAGCAGCAGAGTATGCAGTTCATTTATGGGATACAATAATCAACACAACCAAAAACTGTTCTGTTGATACCAACTGAAGTAAACGTTTTTAAATTTTCTTGTTACTGTCATTATAACAATGCATAAATGCGTTGCATACTGCAGAGTGCAGCATCTTCATCAGATCCATCTGGACAATCATTATGGCCATCACACAGGAAAAACGGGTAGGTGCAGTTCCCATCCTGGCACTGGAAGCGTCCAATTGGGCAGTAACGTGGAGAACATGTCTGAGGCTCATCAGAGCCGTCCCCACAGTCTGACTGACCATCACACTTCCACCATATGGGAACGCACCTGGAGACAAAAGGCAAACAGAGAAGAGAGGTGAGTGTGGAAGAGCACAAGATCATTAAATTATCATCTTGTATCATAAGAGAATGGATTCACTTACTTCTCATTGTCTCCACAGCGGAACTGAGTGCTGGAGCAGTCGGCCACACACTGTATCTTAAAGCCAACTGCCAGACCAATGAAGTGATCTGGACACTCACATCTGGCCGTTGTCCCACCCGGGCCAATCAGACACAGGTGACTACAGGTCAAGTGATGGTCATTGCAGGGATTGTCACCTAGGAAAATGTTAATAAAACAATCAAACAAGGATCATATAAGTTAAAAAGTACTAGTTAATGGTGAAGTGAATGATATACAGTCTTACTGCGTGGCTGTCTGTAAGGGTGGTAAATGTGGATGTCACTAGGGTGGTGTGTGTTGTTTCCCATTACAACACGGTTAGCACCGGTGTATTTGTGGGCTCTCTCCACGTTGTGGGTGTTCCAGTCGGTCCATTACAGCAAATCCTCAAACAGGGTCGGAGCGAAAGCATGGGGCATGGAGCCTGTTATAGCCCTATGTCTGTTTTGTCCATCCATATCAGCATAACTGTTGGGAAATAGACATTAGAAGTATAGATTCTATACATGATGAACCAGTACTATATATACAGTATATATAGCTGTGCTTATATAGAATATAAACCAGATATTTGAGGTTTAAACAACTACATTCTCTTAAAAGTGCATTCTGTTACACTACAACAGTGGCCACTATTTGTACTGTAATTATGAGTTTGCTCCTTCACCACTGATGACCGCTGTGAGAAATGCTGAGAAACATTGATACAAATGGTGAAATGGTTCCCATGCTGATTCATAACATTCATAATGCTGTGTGTGTTACATAAAGCAGGCCTATCTGTTACTGTCTGAAGATCAGATTTGGTTTGGATACAGTACAGGAGACAACTTACTCAAGGAAATTGAGGTGAGCGTCAGCAAAAAAGATCTTGTTGTTGGTGTAGTCGATGGTCAGGGCATGAGGCCATACTAGCTTGGTAGTGATGATAGCTGATGTGTTGGTTCCATCCATTCCAGCCCTGCCAATGAAAGCCGTCCGTCCCCAGTCTGTCCAGTATAGCCATCTGTCCGGAAATGGGAATGGGAAAGGGAAAGTTTGCACACATGGTTCAACTGAACAAATAAAATAAATATGTGGTGTCTTTAGCTCACCCAAATTTAGGGTTAACAGCAACAGCCCGCGGATTGGTGAAGCAGTATGTAGAGTTGGCATCAACACAACCTTTTAGGAGTTTTTTCCGGTAACGTCCATCAAGTTCAGAGACATGAATGGCTTCCATAAACACATCTGCCCAGTACAGCTTTCTGCAAGGAAAAACCCACCCATAGATTAACCCTGCCCATTTGTTTTTACAACATCCTCTAAGTAAATAAGTGAATCAAGTCCCTCATTAACCTACCGGCCAACCCAGTCCACAGCCAGGCCGTCTGCTCCGTCCAGGTCACTCTTCAATATGACCTCCCTTGCTGTCCCGTCTAAATACATCCTCTCAATGCGCTGTGTGCTAGTATCCACCCAGTATAAACGCTTCTCAGTAGTATCAAAGTCCAGAGCAACAATGTTCAATAGTCCCTGCAGCACCACCGACGAGGATGATCCATCAGCGGTCAGGTTACGGATGTAGTAACGGTTGCTGTAGAGGAGGTACGGTGCGATCCCACTGTTCTGCCGGCAGGTGCGTCCATCAGGCTCTCGCAGGTATCCCGGTGCACACTTGCAATAGAAGGAGCCCACAGCATTCTCACACACCTGACTGCACACTCCCGGTTCTTCTTTGCATTCGTCTATATCCTCACAGGCCTTGCCGTCTGGCATGAGTTTGTAGCCATCCATGCAGGAGCAGTAGTAACCCGTCTGGGTGTCTATGCAGTTCTGAGCACACTGGTGAATGGCTGGGTTACTGCACTCATTTATGCCTGTGGAGGGACAGAAAGGCACATCATTACCTAATTTGTCCAGTTCATTAGTTCCATTGTAATTATAAATGTGTTATTTACAAATGAATTGTAGTTTTTAAATGTATTTATTTGTACATGTGTAGGATGTAATGACAGTATGACCTGAATTGGAAATGCATGCAGATAGAACTGTATGTATGCGGGGCCTAATTCATCAGTGTGTCAAAACTAAAAAATCTATTTTCAGATGTAACTCTAGTCCGTTTCCATAAATTCATTACTCTTTTAACACAATTTTCATATAATCTTTCTATTTTCTATTTCTGCTTTATATTTCTATTTTAAATAAATGCTGTTCTTGAGACTCAATTAATGACTGCTAAAAATTCAGCTTTGCCATCACAGGAATAAATTACAAATTTTCAATATATTAAAATATTTATGGCTATTTTAAATTGTAATGATTTCACAATATTGATGGATTTACTGTATTTTTCATCAGATGAATGCATTATATACAGAGTCAAACTGGCTTTACAGACTCATCAATGTAATTTTCACCACATTTTAATAAAATGTTGCTTTACCCTTGTGATTGTTGGATAATCAGCAAACACTATATATATATATATATATATATACATATACATATATACATATACATATATATATACATACATATACATATATATATATGTACATACATATACATGTATATATATATATATATATACATATATATCATTCAGACTAA